>PVLD010004927.1:0-118760 GCA_004027595.1 Dinomys branickii
CGTTCAGATGTTTTTCCCTGGATGGAGATTTTCCCCGACTCAGAAATCCCGCCGGCCGGTCGCTGTTGCTCCAGTTCGTGCAGCGCTGGCTGCGGGGGTGGGGTTCTGAGCGGGATCCCGGAGCGCTGCCCGGTTTGGTGCAGTTTGTCCCAGTAGCGCGTTCTCTGTCGGGTTCAGGAGCTGAAGCCGTTCTTCCCTCTGCACTCGCTCTCTCGGCTGGTCGTCTTCTTCCCGGAAGTCCTCATTTCTGTCTTCATATTGCTATATTTCATTGTTTGGGTGGTAATCCTCTGAGAGGTTCTCTCTCTGCTGCCTACCCGGTCGCCATCTTCCCGGAAGTCTCCAGAAACTGTTTTTGTACTGAGAATCAAACTCAATCCTCATGCTTGAGGTGCTGCACCACTGAGCTAAATCTCCAGCATAAAAACATTTTTTAAATTGAAGTATAATTTATTTACAGTGAAATGCATAAGTCTTGGGTATATAGTTCTTTTGTGGCAAATGTATACATCTATGCAACATTTCCTTTCAAGACATGAAATATTTCTCTTCGATCAAATAGTTTCATTTAATTTCTTTTTTTTTAATTGTAATTTTTTAAACTGGAAAATGAATGTACAACTTGGAATGGATTTGAGGCAAGTTGTACCATAAGCAGATTTTTTTTTTAAAGTAGTTAAAGTTTAGAAAGCAAGTAACAATAAAAGAAAATGTTTTTGGTACAAGGCCAGCAGTACATAAAAATAGTGTATGAGTACCCGGTAATACACCTGTCTTGGAATAGTGTAACTTTTTTAAGTTTCTGCTTTGAAATTTCTCTATAATCAGTGAGGCTGGTTGAGTGACTTGTAAGCTGTACCTGATGATATAGTGCTATAACTATTTAAACATTTTTACTGAGTACTTTCCCATGTTCTTTTCTCCTTCTATGCTAGAGATTGAACCCAATGTCTCCCATGCAAACTGTATATTGTGCTACACCCCAGTCCCAGTACTTTTCTATTTTTTTCTTTCTTTCTTTTTTTTTTTATTTTAAAGACAAAAGAATGGAGACATATAAACCAGAATAAGCCATAAACAATACAGAAAATACAAAATTATACAGAATATAGTAGGGAATTACCACTGGGTGTTGTATTACATAATGTTATCTTCATATTAGTTAACACAAAAACATTAAAGGAAATACCAAATTATAGAGAAGATAGTAAGGAATTTGCACTGGATGCTATATAATATAAAGTTATCTTCATTTCTGTTAATACAGAAACAATTGAGGAAATACAGAATTACAGACAACACAGAAGGGAATTAGCTCTGGATGCTGTCCTACATAATGTCACCTTCACCTTTGTTACTCAGTTACACAGATGATGGCCCATTTGATCATTCAATTTTTCTCCTCCCTCATCTCCGTTGCCCTACCACTCAATCAGTCATCTTCCCTGTGATAATAACTGTACTCCTGGGTTTATGTATACCCCTGGACTCTCACCTTGGGAAGAGATATAGCTGCCTCAGACTATACTATAACATATATGGGTGTATACACACTGCCATGTTCGGAGGTGGAAAAGCACATACGCTCACAGCAGACCGCCCAGCTCCACCCCATCGCCATGCTATGGGTGGGGGTGGGTCCAGTCCGTGAGGTGCCCTCAGCAGGGCCCTGAGCAGAGCAGCCGCAGGGCCCACAGCGGAGCAGCCGCGGGGCCCACTGTGGAGCAGCCGTGGGGCCCACTGTGGCGGAGCAGCCGCAGGGCCCACAGCGGAGCAGCCGCAGGGCCCTCAGTGGAGCAGCCGCAGGGCCCACTGCGGAGCAGCCGCCAGGGCCCACAGCGGAGCAGCCGCGGGGCCCACAGCGGAGCAGCCGCGGGGCCCTCAGCGGAGCAGCCCCCGGGGCCCACAGCGGAGCAGCCGCCGGGGCCCACAGCGGAGCAGCCGCGGGGCCCACTGCGGAGCAGCCGGCGGGGCCCACTGCAGAGCAGCCGCCGGGGCCCACAGCGGAGAAGCAGCGGGGCCCACTGCGGAGCAGCCTTGGTGCCCACGGCGGAACATCCGCGGGGTCATGCAAGGTTCATATGTGCAAGCTGTAAGGAGACCCTCTTGGCGCACACATGAATAATTTGGGGTGAGTCCTGAAGACCGTGGATTTGTCCCATTGTTACTAGGAACAGGCGGTGCTTGCTCAAGCTGCCGAGACTCACGGTGCTCCCGGAGAGAGTTCAGGGTGGGATCTGAGCCCTGGCCACCCAGCTCGTGCTTCCTGCCTGATGTTGGAGTGAGAAAGGCGTGGAGCCACGTGATCCACCTCCATCTGCATCTCCCTCCTGTTGCGGTGCTGGAGCCCCCGTCCACTCTTTGGTTGGATCCCTGGGAGCCGCCACGGCTCACCGCTGAGGTTCCCCGCTGCTCTCCGCCGGTAGCTGCTCACCCAGCAGAGAGGCAGGGGGCACCGCCTCAAGGCAGGTGCAGAGCCGGGCATGGTCGGCTGTGTACTAGTTGCATTGATTCTCTCCAGGCGCTGATTAGGGAGGTTGCTGCAGGGTGGGGACTCTGCCCCAGTGGCTGTCACAACCTCTCATTCTCACACTGGGTCTCACAACTGCTACCGACTGCCATTGCCTCCTTTCCTGGCTGCGCCCTCCCCTCTCCAGCCCTGGACCAGCTCTTGGAACTCCGCTCTCCCCTGGCCAAGTTGAGAGGCTTCCGTGAATGTAGGCCTCCGAAGCTGAAGCTGCAAATGCCGGAACGAGGGTGCAGACCATGGGTGTGCTTGGAGCGGTGACTTCCTCCTTCTCCTCTCCCTCCGACTGCGCCATGGGGGATCTCCGATCCTTTCCTCCAGCAGAGGTTTTGCTTAGTCTTTCCGAGGGCTTCAATTCCCATTTCAGATCCTTCCTGAGTTCAGGATACCCACCTCTTTCCCTTCTGTCCTTTGTCTGAGTGGTATTCCTCCGGAAGGTTCTCTCTGTTGCCTACCCGGTCGCCATCTTGAAATTCCCCCGTAAAATTTATTTAGTTATTTGTTACTTTCTAATGAATTAACCATTACATTTCTAAAGTTCTGAAATGGCCAACAGACCATAGAAAGATACCAGTTTAGGCTCCTGCTTGAAACCAACAGCTACGGAAAACTGCTGGCCTTGATTCAGGGCCATTTTTTTTCTTTCTTTTGAGGCAGGGTTTTGGCGGTAGTTCAGGCTGGCCTTGAACGCATGATGGTGTAGCCCAGGCTGGCATCTAACTCATGATGATCCTTGTGCCTCAGCCTGATGAATGCTGGGATTACAGGTGTCACCACCATGCCCAGCTTCTACTTTCTAATTATGGATTATTTTTGATGTGTTTCTGCCCATCTTACAAAATTCATCTTAGAACTATAACAGCCTTTGCCCTGTCTGCTTCCCTTAGCCCAGACCTGACTCAGAGCCCTTCCTCAAGCACCTCCCTTTCTAACCCCCTTTGAGGTCATGTATGGTAGACCCTTTCTACTTCCCAGTCTCCCAACCTCACAAACCATCCTCCTAGCACAGATTATATCCCAGTCATCTCCTTCCTCAGACACCTTCTGTGACAACATGCCAATCTTTGCCTCTCACAGCCAACAGGTAACCCCAAGCCTCACCTCCCTATAACTACAGGAGACTTAATATATTGCAAATCTTCTAAGGACCCAGGACTATAGCCCAAGTGGATGGGACCACACCTAGTCACCCTTATGACACCAACAGCGGTCAAAGTCACCAGACTATCCTGGTTCTACATCACCCAGGTTAAACGGTGTCCCAAAAACCCTGACACCCTTCATCTTAAACTCCCAGAGTGGTCATCACACCTCCTTTCCTCCACCTGCCTTTGCCTCACCAAAAACTCCGATAAATTCCCAAACTAAAAAAAAAAAAAAAAAAAAAAAAATTCCCAAACTAACTCATATATTGCTACCCAGTCTGGTTTCGGATCCACTTTCTCCTGTTAATACTTACATTGGCCGTTGGGCTCTGGGTCACCTCCAGAACACTATAAGGTGTCACACAAACTCGCCCTCTTGTTCTTATGCAGGGTAGTGGTCCTTGGACTGTCCACTCTCACCTGCCTGTCCTAGACCAACAATGCCAGTGGATGTCAGAAGTTAGCACTGCAACTTAGCTCTGTCTGACTCAAACCGCCATGTACCCACCATGATACTCTTCTTTGTCTTCATTTCACTTACATCTACCTAACTATTTACTTTCACAAGACAAGATGGAGCCCTCTTAGCTCAACAAAACTGGACTGCAGGTCTTCTCACACTTGACATCCCCTACTGCTCTTTAGGCCTTCCCTTGTCATGTCCGTGTTACAAAGAAAGTTTACCTTGAATGTGTGATCTTCCTCCCACCCCTGTATTATAATTTTGCACACAAAATGAAAACTATCCTCCCTGTCTTTTTTTTTTTTTTTTTTTTTTTTTCACCAGGAATCGAGCTCAGGACCTGTGCTTGCCAGGCAGGTGCTTCTGCTACTGAGCTATATACCGGCCCTCATTTCTCCCTGTCTTGACCATGCCCAGTACCATTGCCCCCATTGAGGCTGTGAATCTGTAGATCTTTACTCACCAAACGACTTTTGGAAAAATTCAGATAGTTGACTCTATCTCAAGATTATTTTTACAGCAAAACAGTTCTTGTTAAACTTCATTACTTCCTTACCAGACTCCTTCCCTCTCTTCACCGGAAGCTGTACTTGGGGACTCTGGGAGTGCAATCTGACAGGCTATGACGGTGGCCTATTCCTGGTCCTTCACAAGAGATAACCACCAACTGCACTGCTTCTCGGCTCACTTGCCTTACTCCCTCTGCTCTTCCTCCTCCTCACATTCCCATCTCAACTTCCGCACTCCAGCTTCTCAATAATACCTTCTGGTTTGTCAAAAATAGCACTCAAACCCCCAGTGCCACAGACCTTTCTAGTTGCTGGTTCTGTTTACCCTTTCAACAGGATCAATACATGGCCTACTCTGTCACCCTAAATGTCTCCTCCAAGCTAACTAAGGCCCAAATCATTGGCCCTCCATATCTGGCTCCAAAACACCAATGACTCAATAATCTCCCCTGCATCTACCATCCTAATCCCTCAGTCCGCCTCCAGGGTGAAGAGCCTAACTCCTGCACATACCTCCTTCCTTCTCCCAGTGCCTCGACTCCCGGACAGTTCTTTGCCTGTGGCCAGGGGGCATTTACCTGTCTTCCATCCACCTGGTAGGGCTCTTGCACTCTGGCTATGCAGCTCCACAGGTCACCCTGAACAATGAGGCCCAAATCATAGCAGGACTACCAAGTCATGCCTCAACATCACAAAAGGTCCAATCGGGCAGTACAGGTAACCCCAGTCCTGGTGGCATAAGCCTCTTCTTGGCCGTTGGTGTGGAAGCCAGAGGCATCGATACGGCCATTTGCTTTTACTTAAGTTACCCACCGCCCTCGCAGATGCTGTGGAGGAGGTCACAGGTCCATCGCCTTTCTCCAAGCTCAGGTCAACTCATTGGCAGCTGTGGTCCTGCTCTTGACCTTTTAACAGCTGAGAAAGGTGGCACCTACGCCATGCTGGGAGAAGAACGTTGCTACTGTCAGTCAGGTATCGTTAGGGATAAGGTACAAAAGCTCTGAGACTTGGTTGCCTGTAAATGAAGAGAACTTTCTGACCCTTCCTAGTGGCCCACTTGGGGACACTGGGCCCCTATTATCCTTCCCATTCTAGGTCCTTTCACTGTGATCATTGTGTTGCTGCTCACAACACCCTGTCTTTTTAAACTTTTGCCAAGATTTTTCTAATCCAGGATATGAGCATTCACTACCAGAGAGCTCCTTGTCCAGGCTGAGACTCCTGGCACCAGGTTCTATATGGCCCTGACCTGCCATCCTGACGATTCCAACAGCCCCCACCATGAAGCAGATTAAGAGCATCATCACTTAACCAAAAGATGGGAATGGTGGGTTTCCATATGAAGCTTGCCAGGATTGTCATGGCAGTGATCCAACATGGCGTTAAGCCTCAGAATAACAAGGTGCCCCTCCAAGACTAACTTCCTTCTTCTTCCTCTTTTATTTTTTTATTTTTATTTTTTTTTTGCGGTACCAGGGATCGAACTCAGGACCTTACTTGCCAGGCAAGTGCTTATTCAACTGAGCTATATCCCCAGCCCTTTTCTTCCTCTTTTAGTCCAAATAAACTTCCTGCTCCCCTTTTGCACCAACAATCCCCTGATCCTCTCAAGATATACCATTTCGCCTTCCATATTAACTCCACCCCTAGTCTAACCTAATAAAAACCCATTGCCCAGGTCCCTTCTGAGGGTCCTTGCGGTCTCCTACAAACCCCCCTTGCCCGCAATAAAGGCTTGTTTTTATCTCCTGCAGTGTCTCTCAGTAGTGCCAAAACCTTACAATTTTAAACATAAGAATACAGAGTATAATATAAAAAACTTAACATCGTATTGTTTCTCTAGTGTAAGAACCTCAAAAATCTGAAAGGTTAAAAAAATAAAAAATCCTACCTCCTGGCATTGATAGTTATCAACTTTTTGATCATTTTTTTCTACCTCTGACCCCAGCCCCTACTTCGTGTTGACAGAATTGCAAGCATTTCAAGCAGGTTTGGCTTTCATCATTCATTCACTTTGGTTTGAGGCTGCATTTCTTCGACAGTCTTGGTGGGGGGCATGTTTTTTGCATTAGCAGAAGGAAAATAATGGAAAGGTATATTTAATACTATTAAAGAAAATCATGTAGTCTCTGTGCCAAATCTACATTTCTTGTACAGTCATGCATCGCTTAATGAAGGGATTGTGTTTTGAGGAATGTTGTAGATGCCTTTGTTGTTAAAAGATCATAGTACACTTACTTAAACCTAACCTGTACAGGTAGCTGAGCCACTCCAGGGCCTCCTGATGCAACCAAGGGGTGGTGAGCACAGAGTGTGTATGCTATAGCTGGGCATGGTGGTGCACGCCTGTAATCAGCACTCAAGAGGCTCATGCAAGAGGATCATTAGGAGTTCGAGCCCAGCCTGAACTGCATAGTCAAACCCTGTCTGAGACAGAAAAAGGAGACGTGTATGCTATAGCATAGCACGTAGTGTATTGTGTTATGGTGAACTTTCTGTTTTTATTAGTAAGAATGCAATCTAAAATAATGATAAAGATAAATAAAATAATGATAAAATGCAGTATAATACTTAAACCAGTAGCAGTTTTATTTTAGCAAGTATTATATATTATACGTAACTGAACTGTGTATTATGCAACACGTGATTTCAATTCATCTAAATTTTTGTCATTATATTTTATTGTCTTCTAATAGCCTAATTTTACTTGCCATGTAAGAAACTGCTTTTTTAATGTAAGCTTTTATTTTTATTAGTCTGTGTTTGCAGTGCACAGTGGTTACTTGTCATGGGGAGTTGGTTCATGTTACACCCCCACCATTATAGGTGTTTTTATATTATCAAGAATCTGTACTAGAGAACTGTATTGTTCTTGTCCTGTCTCATCTTTTTGAGACAGGGTCTGGCTATGCAGTTCAGGGTGCTTTACTCCTGAGTTCCTTTTGTGGTTCCTTTGACATAGTTGCCTTAGACTGTGTATTTAAAAAAGAAATCATTTCTCTGTGTTCTTCAGATTGGATAAATTTTATTTATTGATCCAATATACTGATCTGTTTTCTGCTGTTGAGCTCATATAGTGAGGCTTCCTCCCCTCAAAGAAGTGTCTCGAAAATACTTTACTACTGTTGTCTTCAGCATTGTTTTGTTTGTTTTGTTTTGTTTTTCTTTTTTGAGACAGGGTCTCACTGTATAGTTCAGGCTGCCCCTGAACTCACTCTGTAGCCCAGGCTGGCCTCAAACTTGCAGCACTCCTCCTGTCTCAGCCTCCTGAGTGCTAGGGTTACGAGTGTGTGCCACCATGCCCAGCACCATTTTCGTAACTAATACAAAACCTTAAATATTTTGTTCCATCTCTTCTTGGCACTTATTGCCTTTTCTCAGGCAGATCGAGATTTTTCCTGTTTGAATATCATTTTGATTTATATGACTGAGTCTTATGTAAATCCTGGACTTTCTTAATATTTTTAGCAGATCTAGTGATGTTCAGTTAGTTCTGTCTCCTGTAGAATGTGGTCCTAATATCAGTGCATTTTTCAGAGCCTTTGAGGTTTGGATCTAACCTGAATGTGCCTGTCCCACAGTCAGACAGTGTGCCTCTCAGTTCAGTCCTCAAAGTCTTCTGTGTTGTAAGTAGGTCAGACCCATGCGTGAACCCACAAGTTCCTAGACAGCTTGGTAAGGCTGCCTTCTTGGTTCCTCTTTTCCTGTGATCTTACTAAGTGATTCCCCAGATGCCTCTTTGTATTCTCTGGCTCGAAAGTTTTAGTTACTCTCTACTATGCAGTGTACTTTTGTGACTACATCATGCCTGGGTAGATTCATTCATTATGCTCTTCCTTTATTATTTTCTTCTGTTCCCGTTAAGTTTGTTTTTATTTTTGTTTTTGTGTTTTGTCTTTTTGAGACAGGGTCTTGCTATGTACTTCAGGCTGGCCTTGAGCTCACTTTGTAGCCCAGGCTGGTCTCAAACTCACAATGATCCTTCTGCCTCAGCCTCCCAAGTGCTGGGGTTACAGATGTGCGGGGTTACAGATATGCGTCACCGCGCCTGGCTGGTCATTGAGATTCTAGTCTCTGTTATGGTGTTTTCAAGTTCATGGCAGCCACTTTACATTTTCTGCCGTGTCTTTAAATGTATTGTAGTGTCTGATATTTTAAGCATACATATGGTAGTTTTTTTATTTTAGGTTATTTTCTATTTTAAGAGTTTCTATTTTGAAAATTTTCCATTTTGTATTTAGATTCCTACTTTCTGATTGCATTAATGTTTTTCTTTAAATCTTTACATATTACATAATAGTCACTAGTTTGCTATTTCTGTTAATATCTTGTTCCTACAGGGCGGAGCCACCCCCTCGCCCGCTGGTATGCACTTCTCGTCATTCCCCCTCCCCTGTACTTTCGGGTACAGCAGTCACTCTCATTGATATTGAATGTCTTCCTCCTGTTACTCTCCTTAATAAAAAGATGTTTAGTAGACAGTTAATTTGTTTGCATAGCTGCTTATTCTTTTCAAGACTTGTTTGTAAGCTTATGTACATGTGGGGCGAGAAACCCTGGTCCTAAGTAGTGGGCTTTCTGGGTCTTTGCTGAATCGTGGGGTGTTGATGAAATCTGTAGAGTTGCATATTCGGCACTGAGCTATCTGCCTCCTGTACATGAATACCTGTGTTAGGCTTATGCTGCTTAGTAGTTCTGTGCCTGTGCTGGGTTCAGTAAACTCCTGCTGTGTATCTGCCCACGTTAATGTTTAACCGAAGATGGCTGTGCAGATCACTGAACTTCCCTTCTGTACAGTTCTCTGGTACCCTGGCCCATAAACTCTAGCTCTGCCAGCAGCTTTTCACTCGGTTATCTGCTCAGATCAGTGAGACTGCTGAGCCATTTGGGTCTCCCTCTGCATTCTGCTGTCTGGAAAATGCCTCTAGGCAGACACAGGGAATTTTTGGGGATTTAGTTTGGTTTCCTTCTGCGAACACAGTCCTGTGTTGGCTCTTGTCCACTGGCCCAAAACAGTTATTTTCATATTTACTTTTCAGTTTTATGCTTGGCAGGAGACTGATCTTTTGTCAGTTATTCCTATGCAGTCGAGAACGTACCTCTGAGTGTATAGTGCCAGAATTTAGCACATGGGATTTTATTATCTGTTAGAATGATTCAGTCTATTTTAATTACATCCTGCTTGCCTCTCTGATAGTGTTAATATTTTAAATTGTAATTACTGCTCAAAGATAACAGCCTGTTGTGTTTTAATATTTTTGAAATTATTCTTAAATTTTGAACTAACATAGTCCATGTTACTGGCAGAAGGACAGACAGAGTACTGGGCATCATTCTACACCCAGGGAACCCTCATCTACAGTTCTGAGATTTGAGGAAACATTTCAGATGAAGGACTTTTTTTCCTACATTGAAGTTGAACTCAGGGTCTTGCACATCCTTGTACTAGAGAGTGCTGTACCACTGAACTGCATACCTCTGCAGCCTTTATTTTTTATTTCAAGGATCTAAGTTTTCCAGGCTGACTTGAACGTGTTATCTTTCTGTCTCAGCCCCTGAGTAGCTGGGATTACAGATATGTGTCATCATTCCTGGCTAGACTTGTGTTATATTTAGTGTTCTTTCCTCTTTCCTTCCGCTCTCCCTTTCCTTGTGTTGCTATGTAGTTGAGGCTAAGGCTGGCCTTCACCTCACTGTGGAGTCCAGACCTCTTTCCAGCTGGCCACCGTCCTCTTTCTTCAGCCTCCAGAGTGCTGGAATGACTGGTGTGTGCCACCCTCCCCCTGCTACTGTGTCACTGTGTAAAACTGATGTTCAGTGACTTAAATGTGAAATTTCTGCCCAGACTATACTGTATATGTAAATACACACACACACGCGCACGCACACACACACACACACACACACACAGAGTAAAAAGTAAAGTTTGCAGAAAACTTAGCTTAAGCCTACTGGTTTAGTTATGAAGATAGCACTAAATAAAAATGTTGTCACTGTGGGTGTGGTAGCATACATTTGTAATCCCAGCGCTTGGGAGCTTGAGGGAGGTGGGTCGTCCTAAGTTAAAGCCATCTGGGATATAGCTCAGTGGCATAGCACTTGCCTGGAAAGCTCAGAGGTCCTGAGTTCAATATCCGGTAATAAAAAAAAAAAAAAAGAAAGTTCAAACCTAGACCAGGGAATTTAGTAACTGGGAGGACCCCATCTCAGATATAACAGAGAACTGGGCATGTACCTCCGTGCTGAGGATTGACTTCAATCCTCAGCATGGGGGGGGGGCCATAATACCAGTCCTATTATAGTTCTGTAGAATAAACTTTAGGGTTTTAAAAATTAGTAAATAATTTTTCATTTTTACATTTTTCTCCCACTTTTAAAAAAATCAGATCTTATTGGTGCATTTTAGAAACACATAATGATTACATACTTCTCACTTTTTGAGAGTCTTCATTGTGTAGTTCAGGCTGACCTTGAACTCACTCTGCAGCCCAGGTTAGCCTTAATCTCATAGGGGTCTTCTTGTCTCAGCCTTCCAAGTGGTGGGATTACAGGCATGTGCAACTACTATGTATGGTTCTGTCTTATGATAATAGTCTAGGCTGGTGTTAAACTTGCTATGGGGCTGGGGATATAGCTCAGTGGAATAAGTGCTTGCCTAGCAAGCGCAGGGTCCTGAGTTCGATCCCCAGTACCGCAAAAAAAAAAAAAAAAGAAAAAACTTGCTATGTAGTTCATACTGGCCTCAAACTCCAGATTTTCATTTTTCAACCTCTAGAGTGGTGGAATTACAGCTGTCTACCACTATGCCTGGGTGTCTTAACCATTTTTAAGTGTGCATTGTAGTGACATTAAGTATATTCATATTGTGCAATCATAAGCATCATCCATCTTCAGAACTCTTCATTTTGCAAAACCAAAGCTTTTTACCCACTAAATGATTCTCCGTTCCCCTCTGTCTCCAGCTTCTGGAAACCACCATTGTACTTTGTTGTATGAGTTTGATCACATTAAGTATGTTATGTAAATGAAATTATGTACTGTTTTATTTTCTGTGTGTCTTCCTAGCATGAATGCATGTGTGCATGCATTCATTCATTCACTTATGATACTGGGAATTGAACCCACAGCCTTCACACTGTGCTGGATCCCTAGCCATTTCTAGTCTTTGAGACAGATTTTCACTAAACAGATTGCCCAGGGTGGGCTTGAATTTAGGAATCTTCTTGCCTCACTGCAGCAGAATGTACGGATTACAGTTTTGCGGCATCACATGCTGGTGACTGGCATGTTTCACTTAGGGTAATGTTCCAAAGGCTTATTCATGTCATAAGTTATTGGTGCATTTCCTTCCCATCACATCATACAGCACGATACTCTATGGTATGTGTGTACCACATTTATCTTTTTATCCATTGATGTACTCTTGAGTTTCTTGCACATTTTAGCTATTTTGAACATAGGTGCATAAATCTTGGAGACTCTGTTTTCAGTTATTTTGAGTATATGCTCAGAATGGAATTGCTGGATCATGTAATTCTATTTTTAATTTTTTGAGGGAATTGGCATACTGTTTTCCCCAGTGGCTTTATCATTTTACATTTGCAACAGCATCTGTCCTTGCTAACACTTTTTTTTTCAGGTGATGGTTCAAACCCAAAACCTCATATGGGCTAGGCAAGCGTCGTACCATTGAGCTTTACATGGTTCTTTTTAAAATGTATACTGCCTTTCTAATGGGTGTGAGGTGGTTTCTCATAGTTTTAATTTTATTTCCCTAAGGATGAGTGATATTGGGCATCATTTCTTGTGCTTACTGGGCACTTGTATATCTTTCAAGATAACCATTCAGTCACTTGAATTATTTTGTTGTTGACTTTTAGGAAGTCTTTATTCTGAATATTAGACTGATGTTAGGTAAAAGGGTTCTCTGGATTGCCATTTTACTTTGTTAATGGTGTCTTTTGGTGCATAAAAACTTTAAATTTTTATGAAGTACAGTTTGTCTGCCTCTTTCATTGCTCATGCTAAATCCAGTGTTGTGAATATTTGGCCTTAGGCTTTCTTCTAAAAGTATTGTAGTTGAAGTTTTTCGTTTCATGGATAGATCTGCTTAATTTTTATGTGGTATTAGGTAAGCATCTATTTGCATTATTTTACATGTGAGTATCAGTTTTCTTAGCACTGTTTGTTGAAAATATTATCCTTTCTCCCCTTTGATTTTGGCACCTTTGCTGAAAATCACATCTGCCAGGGTTTGTTTCTGGTGTACCAAGTCCTTTTGTCTCTTTGTCTATCTTTATACCACTACCACACAGTTTTCATTACTGTCGCTTTATCATGAGTTTTGAAGCTAGGAAGGGTGAGTTTAATATGCTCCTCCATTGTTTTTGGTTATTCTGGTTCCTTCATAGTGCATATAAATTTTAGGATAAACTTTTTACTGTCTGCAAAAATTTATATTGATTTCAGTAAAATTACATAGAATTTGGCAGTAGTATCAAGTCTTCTAGTTAATGAGGTTGGGCTGTCTTTTATGTGTTCAGTTTTGTAATTTTCACTGTACAGGTCTTTAATCATTTTGGTTAATGATGAAACCCAGTATTTTATCCTAGCAATTTATCCCTTTGTATGGTTATTATAAAAGTAATTTCTTAATTTCATTGTCTTGATTGCTTATTGTTAGTGTGTAGGAATACAACTTGTTTTTATGTTTTGACTCTTGTGTTACTTTGAATTTCTTTATTCTAACATTTTTTTGAGGACTCTTTTAGGATTTTGTAGATAAGAAATTTTATCTGTTAACAGGATAATTTTACTTTTTTGCCAATTTGGATGGTGTTTCTTTTTTTGTTGTTGCTTAATTCCTCTGACTAGGACTTCTATAACTATACTGACTAGAAGAGGTGAAAATAGGCATCCTTGCTTACTTACTCTTGATTTTAGAAGAAAAGCTTTCAGTTTTTTATTTTTTTGATACTGGGAATTGAACTCAGAACCTTGTGTTTGCCAGGCAGGTGCTGTGCCTCTGAGTGGTATCCCTAGCCAGTTTTTTGAGATGGGTTTTGACTTAGTCACTTTCCTTGTTGCTGGGACATAATACCGGACATATACAATCTAAAGAAGGGTTTAGCTGGCCCCAAGGCATTCATGAAATGGCACGGTGGAAAGTTCTAGGGTGGGAGAAACGTGTCCCCTTGTGACAGTCCGGAAGCAGAGAGAACAGGCAGGAGATGGGGCAGGAGACACCCTTTCAGGTCAGCCCACTGTGATCTGCCTTTTCAACCATGCCCCACCCCCAACCATGAGTTGTGCTCTGAATTCTTCCATGTGTTAAAATGTAGGTGAGCTGGGCATGGTGGCACACTGCCTGCAATCTGAGCACGCTTTGGGAAAGGCTGAGGCAAGAGGATCACTGCAAGTTTAAGGTCTCAAGTGCATAGTGAAACCCTGTCTCAAAGACCAAAAAAAAAAAAAATGTAGACGAATATAGTGTGCCCATGATGCAATCACCTTCCAAAGGCCAATTTAACAGGAGGTGGTGGTGGGGGAGCACCTTCTCCATCTAAACTGTAACAGATTACGATGTTCCCTATGGAGTCTTCATATTTGTTCTTTATTATGTTGAGAGAGTTCTTTCAGTTACCAGTTTCTTTAATATTTTAAATGTGAAAGGGTGTGAAGTTTTGTCAGATGCTTTTTTTGTTCATGAATTGAGATGGTGATGTATTTTTCCCTCTGTGTGTGTGCACATGTGTGCGTGTGTATTGGACCATTCTTGCATTCCAGGGATAGAGTCTACTTGGTTATGGTGTATAATTATCCTTTTAATTTGTTGCTGAATTTTATTTGCTGCTCTTCTGTTGAGGATTTCTTTTTTGTAATCAGTATTCATTTTCTGTTATACTTTGGCTATTTTTATGAGGTTAATTTTAATTTTATGAAACTTAGTTAAAAGTTATCTGGTCCTTTATATAACATATACTTGTGGAAAGGGAAACTCTTGAGTGAAATATAATGCTGTGTTTTCTGTTCTTCCTTTAAAAAAAAAAACGAGTTCATCACAGACAAAAGATTACTCATGCACAGAACATTTTATTACTTTTTTCTTTGTGAGAAGACTATTTTAATAAGTAATATGTTGTAGTGCTTTTAGGAAAAAATAATGGTGAGATCTACTTACTTAATTGCATACTAATTCTTGATTAGAAGAAATGAATTGTTACTAGTCACTTGGAAGTGTATACCATCCTGATTTTTTTCTTCCTTTGGCAGTGCTGGGAGTTGAACTTCAGTCCTAGAGCATGCTAGCAAGTGCTGTACCACTGAACTACATCCTCTGCCTCTGACTTATATTTAGAGATCAATCTGAAGGATATAATTGGGGTAACAGCACTGAGAAAAATATGTCTATCCAGTTTCATTAATTTAGAATGCAGTAATCATTAGAATCTGAAAATTGATGACTGTTCCAATTATGATGAAATACACAGCTAAGTGCTGTCTTCTATAACATTCAAAAAGGGAGACTTGGTTTTTAATTTTCATGAAGTAAACTCAGTTGTTTGATACCTGTAGCATTCCTCAGAGAAATTTATATAGAATATGAAGAGATCTACAGTAGCAAAAGGAATTCTGGGCAGCAAGGGCTAGGCAAGGGGCATCAACATCCTGGACTTCAGATTATACTGCAAAGCTACAGTGTTAAAAACAGCATGGTACTGTGGGGTGACCAGATTTGAGAATCAGTGGAACAAAATAGAAGAGGCAGGAACAACTGCAAGCACACTCAGCCACCTTATCTTTGACAGAAGGGCCAGAGCCCTTCCCTGGAGGAAAGACAGACACTGTTTAATAAGTGGTGTGCTCTGAAAGAGTTGTCAATTGGGTCAGAGGATATAGATGATGGTGTAGGTTTTGCCACTAACTAGGAATATAATCTTGAGCAAATCCCTCATTTTCCTAATTTACCCTTGTATAGTAAGGGTTGAACTTTTTGTGTGCCTAGTTTATAGAATTGCCATGAAGATTAACAAGTTAATGTGAAATCCCTTTAAAAAATATGGTGCTGTAAACAAATATAAGGGGTTTTCAATCAGACCATGGAAAGCTCCACTGGAATCCTGAATTTTTAAATTCACCTATGCAAAATAAAGTTACATCCTGCAAGTCAAGTAAGAATATCAATGTTTGATGTTTTTACATACTAGTATAATGAGTATAAATTAGTATAAATAAAATTTATACTAATTGAGATTTGTATAGTAAACGAGTTACAGATTAAATTTTTCTTGTTAAAAAAATCAGTACTTAATACCATTTGTCTCTGCATTGAAATTATGGGTTAATTTTCTGTGTGTGTGTGTGTGTGTGTGTGTGTGTGTGTGTGTTTCTTTCATTTTTAAAAAGTTTTCTGCTGCTGGGCATGGTAACATGCCTGTAATCTCAGCACTCGGGGAAGCTGAGGCAGAAGAATCTTTGCAAGTTCGTGACCGGCCTGGGCTACAAAGTAAGCTCAAGGACAGCTTGAGCTGCGTAGCAAGACCTCTCTCTGTCTCTGTCTCTCTCTGTCTCTCTCTCTCTCTCTCTCTGTATCTACCTATCTCTGTCTGTCTCTCTGTCTCTGTCTCTGTCTCTCTCTGTCTCACTCTGTCTTTTTGAGACAGAGTCTGGCTGTGGAGTTCAGGTAGATCTTGAGCTCACTTTGTAGCCTAGGCTGGTCTCGAACTTGCAACCATCCTCCTGCCTCAGCCTCCTGAGTGCTGGGATTAGAGGCGTGTGCCACCATGCCTGGCCCCATCACAAAAAGACAAAAAAAAAAAATCTTTCTGCAAAGTCAAATGTTACTTGTGTTAGTAGTTTAATACTGTGTGTTATTTTTAACATTAGAAAAAAAGGTCCCAGGCACTGTGGTAGAGAGGTGGTCAAGTAGTTGAAATGTGTAGGATGGTTTGTTTGTTTTAACATGGTGTCTTGCTTTGTACTTTAGGCTGGCCTTGAATTTGCAGTAATCTTCCTGACTCAGTCTCCCCAGTGCAGGGATTCTAGGTCTGCACCACCATCCCGGCTACAGTGGTTCAAGTATAATGGCTGTAGGTCCAGATTGTCTAATGAATCATTATTATTATTACTAAGAGCTTTTTTTTTATGTCTTTTTCAGATCGTTGATCCCCATGATATAAGGATTCTTTTCAATCTCAGCAATGTATTATGTAAGATTACATAACTGGTTTTATTTTCTGGATTCAGTGTTTGAAACCACAGTTGATTCTAGAGGCATTCGTCTTTCCTGTTTCACTAATTCCCTGAAGTACAGTTTTCAGCTCATAGTGTTTCTGTTATAAAAATTACCTGGGATGTAGTGCTAAGACTGTGACATAGTGATGGTATTTTATAACATTTATATAGGTACTTTCGCAGAGGAGACCTTGGTTCTTTGTGTCAGACAACTGACTCTCTGTGACCTTGATTTTCCCTTCTGAAGATTCAGCCAACCACAAGCCAAAAACATTTTTTGGGAAAAGAAAATTGCATCAGTGTCTCAGTTACTTTTCTCTCCTTGCTGGGGCAAAATACCTGACACCCAAAATTAAGGAAGGAAAGGTTTATTCAGCTCACAGTTTGTGGAGGTTTCAGTCCATACTGGGCTGGTTCCAAGGCAGAGTGGCCCATGGCAGAGGGTAAATGTTCATGGCAACTGAGCACAGCAAAAGCAGCCAGAGCAAAAAGGAAGAATGGCGGCAAGCAGCCTCTTTCTCTCCCTTACATTGTGTGGAAAACTATCTGCCCCAGGGCGGGTGTAGCTTTCACATCCATAGTCCATCAAACTCTAAAAGCCCACCCCATGACCACATGAGGCCTTGGGGGACACCCAGACACAAACCGTAACAATCAGTATTGAGATGTACAGACTTGCTTGTCCTTATTCTCTCAGGAATACCACATCCTAACTATTTATGTAGCGTTATATTGTAATAGATATTAGACGTAATCTAGAGATGCTTTCAAGTGTATAGGAAGATGTGCACAGGTTATATGCAAGTACAGCACTTTATATGTGGAGCTTTGCCATGGAGCAGTCTTGCATAAATACCAAGATACCACTGTGTATATGTATTTGTTTTAACTTAAGCTTTTGTCATGAAAACTATTAAGAGAATGTCAAAGTGGATTTATAATAATTTACTGTTAGTTCAGGTATGTCATTAAATTTTGGATTTTTTGACACTTTAATTTCTTTGTAGTCTCATTATTAACATTATTAATTCCTCTTCTTACCACTTGGTAAATATGTGTTTATATTTTGTTGATGATTTTTCCGAGGTTGGAATTTTTAGATGAAGTGACATGTGTATACTGTTTTTTATTAGTTATTGCCAAACAGTATTTAATTTTTAAAGTTGGCTTTATTGAGGTATACTTTTTAGAAATGTGTTTTTGTTAGTGCCTGTTGATTTCACAAAGTACTGCGTTTCAATGTGGTATTTCCATACACACTTACACCTTGTGCCTATTCACCCGCCCTATTCCCTGCCCTCTGTTCTTCTCCACTTCCCTGCTCCTCATTTTCTCCTCTTGCGTAGTAATAGTCTTTCTTCTGCATTCATGTCATCTTTTTTAGATCCTACATATTAGGGAAAATGTGGGATACTGGACTTCTGAAACGGGCTTGTTTTGCTTAACGTGGTGTTTGGTCTCTTTTCTTGCAAACAACATAATTTTGTTCTTTATGGCTTAATAATACGCTGCTATGTGTATAAACACCACATTTTTTATCCATTCCTATTTGGATGAGCACTTAGGCTGCTTCCACCCCCCCATCCGCACCAGCATTTATTGTTTTTTGTATTCTTGATGATATCCATGCTGGCTGGGGTGGGATGGGATATTAGTATAGTTTTGGTTTGTATTTATCTAATGGCTGAAGATTTTGAACATTTTTTCAGATACTTTTTGACCATTCGTATTATTTCTTTTAAGAAGTATCTTTTGAGTTCCTTTTTCTCTTTTATTGATTGGACTATTTGAGTTTTTGGTAGCTTTTTGAGTTCTTTATATAGTCTAGATATTAATCTTCTGCCAGAACATGAGCTGTGAAAGAGTTTCTTCCTTTCTGTAGGCTGTCTCTTCACTCTGTTGCTTGTTTCCCGCACTGTGCGGAAGTTTTAAAATTAGATCTCATTTGTTGATTCTTGCTGCCATTATTTCTTGTGCTGTTGAAGTTCTATTAAGGAAGTCTTTGCCTGTGTCTGCGGTTTTAAGTGTTTCCTCTGTATTTTCTTCTAGGTGTAACTTTCAGGCCATATACATAAGCCTTTGCTGTTTTGAATTGATTTGTGTACAGGGTAAGAGATAGGAATCTCATTCAGTCTTCTACATATGGATATCCAGTTTTCCCAGCAGTATTAAAAAAGACTATCTTTTCTCCAACTATGACTTTGACTCCTTTGTCAGGAATCAGATGGCTGTAGTTGTGTGGATTTCTGTTTTCTCTTCTACTTTATTGTTCAGTGTTTTCTTGTGCCAGCGCCAGGCTGTTTTTGTTAAGATGGCTTTGTAGAATAATTCGAAATCAGGTATTGTGGTGCTGCAGACTTGCTGTTTTTGTTTAAGATTGCTTTGGATATCCTGGATGTTTTGTTTTTCCATACACATTTTAGGATTGTTTTTTCTAGTGCTGTGAAGTGTATCATTGAAATTTTCATGGAGTTTGCATTGAATCTCTAGATCACTTTTGGTGATGTGACCATGTTAGCAGTATTAATTCTGCCTGCAGTAAGCGTGGGGTGTCCTTCTTCCTCCTAATGTCAGCTTCACTTTCTTCCTTCAGAGCTCTGTGATTTTCATTGTACAGGTCTTCCACCTCCTTGCTGGGTAGTTTACTGTTTTTGAAGCTATTGAGAATGGAATTGTTTTCCTGATTTCTTTCTCAAGTAATTCATTGGTGTGAAGAAAAGCTATTAATGTTTTTAGAGTGCATTTTGTATCCTGAAAGCTCTACTTATTTTTTCTGGTGTCTCGAATTGAACTCAGGACCTTGTTGTGCTTGCCAGGCAGGTGCTTATGTCACTGAGCTAAATCCCCAGCTAAGCTCTACTTTTTTATGCCATAAAATTCTTTGGAAAAGGTTTTCTTTTCTTTTCTTTCTTTTTTTTTTTTTTTGGTCTTTTTGAGATAGGGTCTTGCTTTGCACAGGCTGTCCTTGAACTTACTTTGTAGCCCAAGCTGGTCTTGAACTCCCATTGATCCTCCTGCCTCAGCCTCTGGAGTGCTGGGATTACAGGCGTACCACACCACACCCAGCAGAACAGATTTTCAAAATGAATGAGCCAATTTTCACTTTATTAGCTAGTTTAGTGGTATAAGGTTGTTTTGATGTAAATGCCTTTAATGTATTTATTAGCGATCAAGAAAATGATGTTTGTTCAACACCCTTGCCCAATTTTTATTGGGCTATTTGCCTTATTGTTACTGATTTTTAGGAGATTTAAAAATATAGTTTATAGCTAAGGTCTTTGTGGGACATACTTATTTTAAATTTGTTCTCCCAACATTTTAAGCGTTCTATTTAAGAGATCTTGCCTACCTAATGTAACAGAGACATTTTTCTGGTTTGGAGATTTTTTTTCTCTTTTTTCCTAAAAGCTGTTTTTCACTTTGACATTTATATTTAGTTATGTGGTGCTTTTAGAATTGTATTCTTATATTGTGGGTCTTGTACTTTATCTTTTTATACATTTTCTTTTGCAGTTTTTGTTACTATGCCTTCCAATTAACTGATACTTTTTTCTTCTGAAGTATATGTTTGCTTACTTATTTGTTTATTTATTTATTTGTTCTTTTGAGATGGGGTCTCACTGTGTAGTTCAGCTGGCCTAGGACTCACTCACTTTGTGGCTCGGGCTGGCCTCGAACTCTTGGGGACTGGCATTACAGGTGTATGCCACTATGCCTACCAAGATAATCTACTTTTAATACTATCTGGTGAGATTTTCATTTTAACTGATGTGTTTACATATGTATATAAAATTTTTTTTATATGTTTCCTTTCTCTTTTCGTGTTTATACTTCTCTATTAAAAAAGAGATTTGGGGGGTGTTTTGGGTGTTCTGAGAGATCTTGTTTTGTAGTTTAGGCTGACCTTGAACTCATTATGTAGCCCAGGGTGGCTATGGGAGTATAGACATGCCCTACCAAGTCTCGCCTCTATAAATTCTTGAAAAAAATTCTTTAATACATTTAAAATAGTCATTTTGACTTCATTTAGTAGTTCCATTATTTTCTCCTGGTTATGGGACATATTTTCCAGCTTCTTAGCTTTTCCAGGTAGTTTTTTCCCTTCATCTCTCTCTTCCTCCCTCCCCTTGGCCCAGCCCTCCCTTTCTCCCTTTCCTTTTCCTTTTTCATGCTTTTTTGAGGTCTCTGTATGTCACCCATGCTGGCTGTGAATTTATAATCCTCCAGCCTGAATCTCCTCGGGGCTACTATTACAAGTGTGTGCTACCATGCCTAGTTTGTTTTCTAGAAACTTTGTCAGTTGTACTTCAACAGATTTTTATTTTTATTTTTATTATTTATTTATTTACTTATTTTTTCAACAGATTTTTAAGTCGTGTTGAGTGGAGCTTTCTTCAAAGAATGTTAGATTTGGTTGTATGGGTAGTGAAGGTATTTGTTATAATTGGATCCTTTTGAGGCATCTTTAGGGTAGGTCTGGAGTGACAGTCTGGGGCTAGTTTATGGCTGCTGCTTAAGAATGCGCCTTGTGCATTGAATGCTATGGCTAATTATTTACGCATCATTCTGACTAGCTGATTTTTAGCCCAGAGTGGGCCTTGAGAGTTAGTAGTCAGTTTCAGTAGGAGAGATTTGGGGACCTTCTGCAGCCTTCTGGATCGCTCCCTGGTGATTCTGTTATTTTTAGCACTCTTCCTTCCAGAGTTCTCCAGTCTCTTTGAACATCCACCTTTGTCTCTTAACACTGTAGGCTGCTGTTTATTGCTTGGGATCTTTCTTCTTGTGCTATGATCTGGAAAGTCCCAACAGGGATAAAGAAGTGGTGTTTCATGTTTCTTGCCTTGTCTCACCGTTCACAGTCTTGTGCTGCCTGTTGTACACTTATTTTATTCAGTTTGCTTATGGTGTATGTTGGTGAATTCAGCCTCATTGCATCCTGCCAAAAGAAGTCACCTGGCTGTTCTGTGTTGTTTTGAAGACAGAGTCTTGCTGTGTGGTGTTCTGGTTTTAAACTCTTACGTAACCCAAGCTGGGTTTGAACCATGGCAGTGCTCCTGGCTCAGCCTCCCTAGTGCTGGGATTACAGTTGTGTAACACTATACCAGGCTATACCATCACACCCAGCCTGGCTACATTTTTAAATTTTTTAAATTAAAATTTGTTTTAAACTGATATTGTACTTTATTTATGGAATATAGTGTAGATATTTTAAACATGTATAGGTTGTGTAATGTTCAGATCAGGATAAACATTTATCTGCTGAAACATGTAGTGTTTTGTGATGCTGAAAACATTCACATTCCTGTCCTCTGGCTCTTCGTGATACTTAGTGCACGGTACAGTGGCCCATTGTGCAGTGCAGCATGCCAGAACTCCTTCCGCCGCCCTGTAGCTTGGTACGGGTTGATCTGCTCTCCCCATCCTGCCTCTCTGCTGCCCCGTTTCTTGGAATCGCCATCCCCTCAGCTGCTGTGAGAGCAGCATCTTTGCATGCATGAGTGAGGTCGCGCAGTGCCTGCTCTGTTGCACCTGACTCACTTCACTTAATGATTACCTCATCCTGTGGTCACCAGCGACAAGATTTTGGTCTTTCTTTATGACTGAGCGTCTATGCACTGCTTTGTCTTTAGTCATCAGTCGGTGGGCACTTAGTTTACTTGGCTATTGTGAATAGCGAGGGCCGATATGCCCCTTAATATACTGGGTTCCTTTGGAGATACCGGTTTACATGCTACTTTACACATAACTATTTACTGTACTTACATGGAGGGGGATTGCTGGATCTTGGGGTTTAGAATTAAAGAGTCTCCATGCTGTTTTCTGTAGTAATTGTACTAGTTTTCATTCCTGTCAGTCGTGCGCCTGGCTCCCTTTTCTTCACGCCCAGGCAGCACTTCTTATATTGAGTCTGTTACAGTGACTCTTTATAAATCACCATTTTCACTGGGGTGAGGTGATACCTCATTGAGGTTTTAATTTGTATTTCCTTTATGATAGTGATACTGAGCATTTTTTCATGCACCTGTTTCTCATTGGTGGTATGTGTTGTCTGTCCCCCCCTTTTGAACTCATTATGTATCCCAGGTGGCCTTGAATTGGTAGTGATCCTCCTGCCTCAGCTTCCCAAGTTCTGGGATTTCAGGTGTGTGTCACCATGCACAGGAGCTTTAAGTTCTTTGTTCATTCTGGCTCTTTGTCAGATACATAGTTTGTAAATGTTTTCTCCTCTTTTCTGTATTTCCTCTCTCTAGTAATTGTTTCCTTTGCTGAACAGAACTTTTTTACTTTTATATAGTCTCATTTGTTTGTGTTTTGCTTATTATTTTCTGTTTTTAAGGTCTTGTTCAAAAAAATCTTGGTCCAGTGTCCTGGACCAAGTGCTTTCTATATATTTACCTTCTGGTAGTTTCATAGTTTGTATTTGTCTTTAATCTATTTGAGTTGATTTTCTCTCAGTATGGTGAGTAGATTTTTTTCTACTCTATATGTTCTTAGCATCTCTATTAAAGATAAAATATAGATGTGTGAGTATGTTTCTAGGCTCTATACTCTGTCCCCTTGGTCTGTGTGTTTTTATGCCAGTACTGTACTGTACTGTTTTATTAGAAGTTTGTGTGTGCTTGCATGTGTGTATGTTTATTTTTTTCTTGGTGCTGGGAATTGAACCCAGTGCCTTCCCACTGAG
The DNA here is from genome assembly GCA_004027595.1 of Dinomys branickii. Classification (NCBI taxonomy): domain Eukaryota; kingdom Metazoa; phylum Chordata; class Mammalia; order Rodentia; family Dinomyidae; genus Dinomys; species Dinomys branickii. The sequence goes on from PVLD010004927.1 coordinate 23,564, forward strand.
CTGCATCCTCGGGTATATTTTTTATTTATTAATTTATTTTATTTTATTTTGGTTTTTAGAGACAGGGTTTTTCTGTGTAGTTCAGGCTGGCCTTGAACTTGCAGAAATCCTCCTGCCTCAGCTACCTGAGTGCTGGGATTACAGGGATATGTTACTATGTCTGGTGTACTTTTTAAATTTTGAGACAGGATCTTGCTAATTGGCCTGGGCTGAGCTCCTACTTTTCAGTCCCCTTGGTTTTGTCTCCCAGAGTATTGGGATAACACTTGTGTGCCACTTACATTCCAGCATTGTAATATATTTTGAAGTAAGGTAATATAATATCTACTGCTTCTTTTTTGCTTAAGATTGCTTTGACCATTCAGGGTATCTTGTGGTTCCATACAAACTTTAGGGTTTTTCCCCTAGTTCTGTGGAGATTGTCATTGATCTTTTTTTTTTTTTAAAAGAGAATTAAAAAAAAAAAGAGCAGTAGCAAAATGCCAACAACGTAGACAGAAACAGAGAGCAGAACAGTAAGAACAGCACAGAACACAGTGGTAGGGATTTGCAGTGGTTTTTACCGTCAGAGAAGCTTAGATTGCCAGATGTAAAAGTGCAAGATTGACCAAACCATTAAAGAGAATTTTAAAAAAATGATAAATGATACAGAGTTTCACCAAACAAGATGATAGGAATCCAGCAATGCTTGTCATGTTGCATATTGTTGTCTTAAAGTTAGTTGTTCAGATTATCAGATACAAGCATGCAAAACTGGTCAAAAATAAATAAATAAAAAAATAAAAATAAAAATAAAGCTTTAACTGTTCCTTTCCATAAACCTTTAGACCATTAGACATTGGTGTTATTGATATTTTTGTAGGAGTTGCACTGAGTTCTGTGTATGTTAAAAGGAGTGCTTTGGGTAGCATGGACACTTGAAGCATGGATGCTTCAGATCCATGAACATGACCTGTCTTTACATTTTTTGTGCCCTCTTTTTTTAATCAATATTTAGAGCTCTTTCTCCTCCTTTGTAGGATTTATTTTTACAGTTGGGATTGTGAGTGGGATTGTTTTCTTGATTTTGATTTCAGAAAACTGATGGTGTACAGCAATGCTGCTGGTGCTTGGTTATTGATTTTGTATTTTGAAACTTCGTTAATCGTTTATTCTAAAATTTTTTGGTGGCATATGAAATTGTCTTTGTATAGATCTTGTCGTCTGCAGATGTGGTAGTGTTACTTCCTCTTTTCCACCTTGGAAGCATTCTGTTTCCTTCTCTTGCTGGATGTACATGGCTGGGATTTCCAGTACTGGGAGGCAGGGAAATGTGAAAGTGGGCGTCTTTGTCTCGTCCCACAGCTTGGAAAGTGGGCTCATTTCCCCAGGAGTAAACACCCTAGAAGGTGTGAGGGTTTTATGGACAGTGACACTAGCCTCTTTGTTTCCCAGAAATAGCAACAAGTCTGGCCTTCACTTCTTTTTATTAGATTAGTCTGTATGTCTTAGCTTAGTTTTTACTACTTGAAGAAAAAAGTATTTTTAGGCTTTCTGCTAAGTAAATAGCAACAGTAAATTTAGTTTCTTGGTCACTGTATGTTTGGGGCCACATATGCTTAATGAAAGTTCTGGAGTGATTGAGTCTGTTTTCTCCCAAGGCTCTGGGCCTGCTGAGCATGTCATTGCTAGCAGAGGACAGAAAATGCACGCCCCAGTAAGGAAGCTGTTCCAGAACGACTGGGGCTGGAGTTGATCTTTGTAGTGAGCCTGTGATTTTTCTTAGTCTGTGTCTGCCTGTTATTTAAAGCTTTTTTCTTTAAATGGCATCTTAGTGGGACTTGAATATGGAAGTAACATCCTGTTTCATTGAACAAAGTAAAATTTTGAGTATTGAGGGCTGAGAATGGAGCTCAGCACTGTGGCGTGTACCTAGCATGCGTGAGGCCCTAGGTTCAATCTCTACTACTTTGGGGAGAAAATGAGTTAAAAATTTTTACATTTGCTAAACACATTTTCCCTTTTTGTTTTGACAGCGATGTTATGAACACAAGCAGTATAGAAATGGGTTGAAGTTCTGTAAGCAGATTCTTTCTAATCCCAAATTTGCAGAACATGGAGGTAAGTAGAGCACTGCACGCCCAACTGGCTGCGTGACCAGAGCGGGCTTTATTTCACCTGGCCTGGCTTCTCTAACTGGGCTTTTACTCACCTTCACCTTATACAATAGGTACCCTTTTCCCTTTCCTGAGAGCTTAGTAGTGTTTCCCGCAACTCTCCTTTAATCTTCTGATTGCAAGTGACAGATTCTTGGTATTTTTTTCTTTCATATTTAATAGTAATCTCGGTCATCTTAAAAGGATTTTTTTAAAAAAAATTTGGTGCTGGGAATCAAACTCAGGACTTTGAGCTTGCCAAGGCAAGTGCTGTGCCATTAAGCTATATTCCTGGCCCTTAAATAAATTTATAAAGTTCAGAAATATAGGTAATTTATGTGTGTTAAGCCAGAGAGGAATTTAACTTTCATTTAACTTAGATTCATAGAAATAGTGTGTTTTCAAGAGACTTTTTCATATTTTAAAAGAATAACTACATAAGGTCACTCCATGTATCTTACCTAAGAACAGTTGATTATACATTGTCAATATATGAATTACTAGATTATCGGTTTTTTTAAGAGTAGGAAGAATTTTTTGAGAGAAAGAAAGCTTCTGTCTAAGAGAGACAGGGGCGCCTGGAAAGTTGGTGGTGGTGGTCCCACTAGTAGATGATCTTGCTTGTCAGATGTGCATGTGTTTTGTATGTTTACTCTCAAAGAATCTAGGCTTCTAAGAATAGAATCTAGAAATCTATGCTACATGGTTTGCCAATTTCAACCACTTAACAGTTGACCCTGATCCTCACACAGGCAGTATATTTATTAAGTACTGACTATCTGCGTTGTCTTGTGGGCAGGTATCTTTTTTTGTTGTTGTTGTTTTTCCGGTACTGGGGATTGAACTCAGGACCTTGCACTTGCCAGGCAGGTGCTGATGCCACTGAGCTAGATTCCCAGCCAGCAGGTATCATTTCAACGTAGTGATTTTTTTCTTTAACATAGCAAGATCTTCTAATCAGATTTTATTGGTACAGATTTTATTGATACAGTGATCACATTCATCATAGAGAACTTGTACCTGTACATGGTATAACTTGTTCTTAACCAGTTGATTCTTGTATGTAATAAATTAGACAAAATGGTCCTTATGTTACCTTACAAAAATTAATGAAAAATATGTAATTTTTGGTCATCCTATATTTAAATAGGAAGTGGACTAGGAAGCATTTTTAAAATACTTGAATTCTCTATAAAGCTGGAAACGTCCCAGTAAGCGCCTTAAAATGAAATATTTAATTCTTAGCATAAATTGGCATTTACTTTGAGGTTATGGACAAGTTTTGTTATTGGTAACTATTTTTATTTTTACTTTGTTATTCAAAATAGAAACCCTGGCAATGAAAGGATTAACATTGAACTGTTTGGGAAAAAAGGAAGAAGCTTATGAATTGGTCCGTAGAGGTTTGAGAAATGACTTGAAGAGTCATGTGTGTATCCTTTTTAAATATGTTTGTAAGTATTTTAAATATGTTTGTAAATAAGTTTGTTAGTGGGGTGTTTTGAGCCAAGGGAGCAGTTTGGCAGTCAGAAGTTTTATTTTATTTATTTGTGTGTGGGAATTTTTTTGTTTTGTTTTTGAAACAGGGTCTTACTATATAGTGAAGACTGGCCTTGAACTCACTATGTTGCCCAAACTAGCCTCGAATGTAAGGCAGTTTCCTGCCTCAGCTTCTTGGGTGCTTAGGATTACAGGTGTGCACCACCATGCCCAGCAACAGTCAAGTTTTAGATCCTTCTTACACTGCAATTACAGAGGAAATTATTTTTCTTGAATTGAACAGCCACTGCCTTCATTCAGGTGTACTTACATAGTACCATGTTTTAATGATGCATAGATCTCAGATAAATGGGACTTGTTTTCTAAAAATATCTGAGCCAAGCATGGTGGTGCATGCTTATAATCTCATCACTGTGGAGGCTGAGGCAGAAGGGTTGCTTTGAGTTCAGGGCCCCCCCTGGGGTAACCATTGAGTTCAAGAGTAGCCTGGGTTACCTAGCAATATCCTGTTTCAAAAAACAAAAACAAGCCAGGCATAGTGACATGCCTGTAATTTTTAACACTCAGGAAGCTCAGGGAGAAGAATAACTTTGAGGGAAGGCCAGTCTGGGTCATAATAGGGTGACCCTGTTGGATGACCCTGTTGAAGGGAGGGAGAGGGAAGAAGGAAGGGAGGGAGGGAGGCAGGGAGGGAGGGAGGGAGGGAGAAGGCAGGCAGGCACACTGTGCAAGCTCTGTTGACTCTTTAGCAAAAGGAAAGTATTTTATGGTCTGAATTTTTGTGACTTCCTGAAATCATATCTTGAAACCTAATCACCAATTTATGATTCTGGGAGGTTTAGGATTCAAGGATAGAGACTTTGTGGATGAGATTAATCCCCTTATAAAAGAGGACTACAGGAATGTGTTTGTCCCCAGTCATATGAGGACAAAGGTAGAACATAACATTTCTGGGACTGAGAGCAAGTCTAACCAGACCCTCAGTCTTGCTGGCACCTTGATGTAGAACTTTCTCACCTTCTAAACAACAAACCATAAATCCCTGTTGTTTATAAATTACCCGGTCATATATTTTTGTTATAGCACCTTCTCAGGTCTAACAGCCGCCATGCAGATTTCACAGAACTGTGACTTCAGACGGCTAGATAGCGAGCGGGGGAGTACTAAGGGTGCTGGTGCAGAGCTCAGGCTTTGGAGCAGAGGCCTGGGGGACACATGCTTCACTTAGGTTCGGAATCCAGGTCAGCTTCTTTGTGCTCTGAAGGGCTCAGTCTCATTTCTGTGTAAAAGAGGGATAATCATATATTTTTGTGCCTATTTTGTGGGTGACACAGTTTAAGAGCAGAAGCATTTAGAATATTTTCAGATGTTTCCTAGGCCTCCACTACTTTAAATATGAAGAGAACAGTAGATTTTGCTTTCCGGAAGCTTAACAGTCCAGTGAAGGAGGATAGTAGAAGCATGTACAGAATATTTTTGAGTATTATATTAAAATGTTTTGAGTAGTGAAAGAATTGTCATTAACTCAAAGTAGTTCGAATTGGAAGGGTAGTATTTCTGAGATTTTTAAAACCATCTCTCAACCAGCTGGGACGATTTTTTTTCTTAAGCTTTACTCTGTCATTTATGTTGTAAACAAGTTTAGTTTTCAATTAATATTTGTAATATTTAGTATGTATTTTTAGTTATACATGCCATCCTAGATGTTCTGTAGTTTATGGACTGTTAGGACCCCAGGCCGAACCTGGTAGATTGAAGTTTGTGCCAGTCTGAGAGAGACAGTGTAGATTTCTAGAAAGGGAAGTGAAATGTTTTTTCCATTTGATTATTATGTTTTAGAAAGATTACCTTGGTAGAATAAAATGAAAAGAGACCTCAGGTGGTAGGACTGAGTGACTGTTGTAATTAATTTAGATCTACAGTAAAAAAACAAAAACAAAAAAAACCAACCTTGTATTAGGGGAGTGGGATATTACCCTGATTTATATAGTTTTTTTTTACCACCTGCTGTCATTTTGCTTATTTATCTGTATCCTTAAGTTTTTTAAACATATGAGGCTTTTAGTCACCTATACCCTAAGAATTGTAAGTAATTATTTGTTTAAATGAATGAATATTTTACTTTAGATGTAGGTGAGTTCTAGAGCCCTTGTACTATGCTCAAAAGCACTGTCCAAAAAGCTTGTTAGCCAACGAAAATATCTACTTGATTCTGGCATTTACTTTGTAGCAGCCAGTGAAGATGTATCCCATTGAGTCATTCCTGCTGGACTTTACTGTATGGACTATTTCTGTGGTTTCTGTTGTTGTTTGTTTCTTTTTAGACTCACTACATAGCCCAGGCTGGCCTTAAACTCACAGCAGTCCTTTTACCTCAGCCTTCTGAGTGCTGGGATTACAGGCATGCATCACCACACCTGCTGGACTATTTCTTAATGAGACTAACTTCTGTAAGGTTACAGAGTTCATAAGGTAGACTTGACTTAATTATCTCTGGTTGTACAAATTGTGCTGTATTAAACTCCTTTTTACCACCACACCTCCCTTGGTCCTGGGGATTGAACCAGACTTAGCACTGAGCCACATCCATCACCAGCCCTTTTTTTATTTTGAGTCAGGGCCTTGCTAAATTGCCCAGGGTGGGGTCACACTTCCAGTTCTCCTGTCTCGGTCTCCCAGGGTCCCGAGACTATGAAATTCAGTCATGGTACAGGCATGTTGCCACCATGCCCAGCACCCTCCCCCAAGTTCTTAATTTTATAAGTGGTTCTAGTTCTACACACTTCTGGGAGGTCATTTGGAATAGTATTTCTTGGTTGTAGGTTGTATCCTTAACTAAATTCTTTAGGTTGGCATGTTTATGGCCTTCTTCAGAGGTCAGACAAAAAGTATGATGAAGCCATTAAGTGTTACAGAAATGCACTAAAATGGGATAAAGACAATCTTCAAATCTTAAGGGATCTTTCCTTACTACAAATTCAAATGCGAGATCTTGAGGGCTACAGGGTAAGTAAAATAAAGAATTTTTCATTCTAAGAGAAAAATAACTCAATGCATCCTCCAAAGTGTCTGTGATTGGAATAGTCAGATGTTAAAAATTACTTTGTTGTAAAGATGAATTGGGTTATTGTGTAGGGTTGATTTAATCAATTTGTTAAAAACTAAACACTTTGCATATAGACAATGGCTTTGTCTAATATTAACATGCAGCTATAGTGCTTTCTTCCCACATTATCTGGGAGGTAAAATTTTTTCTTCTTAAATTCATTGAGACTGTTTTTTTGTGTGGATCTGGTGATTGAATCTAGAGCTTTGTACATGTTCGACAGCTGCTCTACCACTAAGCTATATCCCCACCCCAAGATGAGTATGTTTTTATAGCTTAAAGTCTAACCCATAAGTCAAACTTGGGTTTACCTAGCCCCTCTTGCATACACGCTCTCTTCTGGTTTATTTTCACCAGTACCTGCTGGGCTCTTAGCTTACTGCTTAGGCACTTTGTTTTCTAAATAATGTTTGAATGATTTTCCTTTGTATTATGTCTATCATGTTATCTCTGTTCTTAGAGTAGATAAATTAGAAAATGAGGAAGGGTGTCATAAAATTAGCTTAGAGGTATCATTGGGTTTCTTAAGGATTTCTTTGCTTTTATAAAACAACACAATATGGATGTTTGCAACTATTTTGTCATTGTTCCCTTGGAAAATGCATACTGTTGCAGGGTGAATTTATCTGATCTTTCAAGGAGTATTTGTTTCAACTGTAAACCTAATAAAAAGAGCTTTTCCCCCTTCCCTTAAAGGAAACGAGATACCAGTTACTTCAGCTTCGACCGGCACAGAGAGCATCGTGGATTGGTTATGCTATTGCTTATCATTTATTAGAAGATTATGAAATGGCAGCAAAAATTTTAGAAGAATTTAGGAAAACACAACAGGTAAAACAATAACAGACTAGTTTATTAGGTCTGATTCTAAAGTGTAACTAAAAGAAAAAATGTGCGTAGACTTTTTTTTTAAAGATGGTTTCAAACTTACAGAAAAGTTGTAAGGATAGTACAAAGAATTCCACATAAGCATTCACTTATGTTAATATTTCATATACATCCTTTAAATATCTGTACCTATATCTCTCTTTAAATTTTTCTTTCTTAAGGATTTGAGAGTAATTGAATTGAGAGCTTTTTTACTCATGCCCCATTGTTTTCTAAAAACGACAGTAATTGTCAGTTCTATATGTATAGATGATCAAAATTAGGAAATTTTAACATTGATAGACTATTATGTAAGGCCTAGTCCGTACTGAAAATTTACATATGACCCTAGTTGTATACTTTCTAGCACATTTCTTTGCTGTTTTTGTATCTGGTTTATAATAATTCCTTGCACGTATGTGGTTATTCTTTCTCTTCAGGCTCGTTCAGTTTAAAAGATATTCTTTGTATTTCATGACATATTTCTGAACAGCATAAGGCAATGTTTTTGTAGAATTTCTCAATTTCAGTTTGTTTGATATTTCTTCACCATTAGATCAAGTTTTGCATTTTTGGCAGGAAATCACAGCTGTGATCAGTATTAGTTGGCTTTCCATTGTTGCAGCAAAATAACTGACCTGATTCAATTTAGAGGAGAAAAAGCATTTATTTTGGCTCATGGTTCCAGAGGTTTCAGTCCATGGTCATCTGTGTCCATTGCTGTGGCCTGTGACAGGGAACAGCATCGTGACAGAGCGTGGCAGAGGAAAGCTGCTTGTCTCATGGTAGCTAGGAAGTAGGAAGGGTGAGAAAGCCGGTCAGGAAGGGACCAAGAGCCAGGTGAAATCTCCAAGGTCACACCTTGATAATCCACTGCAACTATGCCTCACCTCCTGTTTCTGCCACCTCCAAATAATACCATCAAATTAATTATATCATCAATGGATTGATCCATCGGCCAGGTTCAAGCTGTCTTGATCCAGTCACTTCTCAAAAGCCCATGAGCAACCAAGTCTTCCAAACAATGAGACTTTGCAAAGATACGTATCTAAGTCATAACAAGGTCCTCCTTAGTTCATGATGTGAAGAGGCACAGGACTACTTGTTCAATCTATTTGATTGTTACCACATCAGTGTGTTAAGGTTGTATCTGCAACTACCAGTTTGGTTCTTTTTTTCTTTATATTTAATAAGCTATACAAGACTGAACAGCTCGTTCCTCATCGAACTTTTACCACTAGGTTTAGCATTCATTGGTTATGATGCTCACCTCTATCAGGGATTACTGTGATAGTTTTAAAATGGAGTTTCTCTACTCAGTCATTCATCTAGATTTATTACTTAGAATTCTTTTAATGAATTTTCCCATTTTTTTGTACTTAGGGATTATTCTTTTATTTGATTAGTTATAAGCGAATGCTGTCTTTATAGCTCTGTATATAGATAGGAGTTTTTAAAAAAGTCAGTTTAGTAATCATAATTGCTATTGACTTTTTAACATACTTCTGGGTGTGTGAATGTTTTTTTAATAGGAAAACAAATTTTTTACTGTTAGTATTTCTTATATCTATACACAGACATCCCCTGATAAAGTGGATTATGAATATAGTGAACTACTTTTATATCAAAATCAAGTTCTTCGGGAAGCAGGTCTCTATAGAGAAGCTTTGGAACATCTTTGTACCTATGAAAAGCAGATTTGTGATAAACTTGCTGTAGAAGAAACCAAAGGTATTTTTTAAAGAATATAATAATACTAATTTTGAAGACAGAATAAAGCTGAAAAATTATCTAGTTACTGCTGACAATTGGATATAATTTGTCTTTTTATTATGGGAAAATAATACTCTTGTACTTTGAGTAATTGTAATGTGGGAAAATAAACATTTAAATATAGAAAGTTCATTGCAAACAAAAATTCACTGAATGAAATTACTTAGTAAAGCATACTTTTTTGTTTGTTTTCTGAGATGGAGTCTCATTATTTTGCCCAGGCTGGCTTCAAGTGATCCTCCTGGGCCCAAGTGATCCTCCTTCCTCAGCTGGGAGTGTCTGGGCTGCAGGCACACAACACTGCCTTTCTCAAGCATCCATTCTTTATATAAAGTATCTTTGGGAAAATACTATAGGGTTTGATCAAACAGAAGAAGCAGTTACTTAATTTTACAAGGCAAGAAGATTAAATATCTTAGAAACAGCCCATTAACCAATTACAATGTAAGTAGTGTGTGCCAAATTTCCTTATCCTGGTAATATATTGCTGACAAATCAGTCTTTACTAAAAAAACAGGGGTGAGGATATAGCTCAGTGGCCTAAGTGCCTGCCTGGTAAATGCAAGGTCCTGAGTTCTATTCTCAGTACCAAAAAAAAAAGATTTACTAAAAACACATACCCAGGTGTAGTGGTGCATGCCTGTAATCCAGTACTCAGGAGGCTGAGGCACGAGGATTGCTGCGAGTTCAAGACCAGCCTGGGCTACAAAGTGAGCCCAAGACTGTCCTGAACTGCATAGGAAAACCCTTTATCAAAAAGACTAAATAAAATAAAATACAATAAAAGAAAAGAAAAGTAAAAAACATAGGATATTCTAGGGTGTTAATCTCAGTGTCTTTGAGAAAATAGAATGTAAATTCTGGAAGGAAAGAAAACAAGATTTGGGTTCATATTTGTGGGTTACGATAGGAGGAAGAAGAATAAGCAATTAAAATGGCTGGCAAGTTTTAAAAATTTCCATCTGAAATGTTTTGCCTTTGGTTGTCTAGGAACCTGAAATTTGCTGGTTTCAGATTTCTTTGGCTCTCATAGAACATGAACATTGTAAAGTATAGACTCTATGTGCATAGTGAATATAGCCATTATTTGCCAAATGAACTTTGACCCAAGGCAAATCTAAGGCTTCTGGAGCTCAAGTGTACATTATGAATGAAGGACAGACCTTTTTGATTTGGATCAGTCATTTGCTCACAGTCTGTTATTCTTAAAGACAGATCTGACATGTTCATACGTCTGGAAGAAATTATTTCATTCATCGACTGTAAAGTAATTACAGTATCAGGGCAGGGCCTGAGTGGCTGTAGTTAGGCAGAATGTTTTATTGTGAATTCTGTTACTAATTTGTCAATGGAAGTACATAGCAGTTTTCAAAGTGCTGTTACATACATTCAATTCTGTCATTTTGATAATTTTAATAGTGAGGAACAATGGCAGATAGGGTCGAGTTAGATTCAGACTCAGACTTTATCAATGATTTTTTAGCAATTTAGAAGTCATTGATGAGGTTAACAGAAACATTTTCGAAGCATCTGGAATGAGGAGGGTAGTAAAAGGCCAAATATCACGTCTATTTAAAGTAACATTAAGAGTAGAGGAATTGAAAAAAGGGTGAATAAAGGACTTAGAGAAAAATTTTGCCGTAAAGGAAATAAATGGGATAGTGCTAGGTGAAATGGGATATGGATCAGAGGATTTCTTTTTACAAAATATATTTGTAGCCAGCCGTGTTTGTGCATACCTGTAATCCCAGCACTAGGGAGGCTGAGGCAGGAGGACCACTGCGAGTTAAAGGCCAGCCTGGGCGGCAAAGTGAGCTCACGGCCAAGCCTGCGCTACATAGTAAGACCCTTTCTCCAAAAAGACCCCCCCCTTTTTTTTTTTTGCTAACTGGGGAATGATAAAAATAGAGAATATATATTTGATGGCAGGGGGGATATGATCTAGTGCAGTGATGGTAAACATTTCAGAACTTTCAGTGATAAGAAACAGCCCATTGGAGCACATGTGCTGTAGGTTTGCCACCACTGATATACTGTGTATGTTGAAAGCTTAATATTATAAGAACATGAATAGTTTGTCTCCAGGCACAAATGTAGTTGTGTGCAAATAGGTGTAGGTGTAGGTGTCGTGGTATTTGGGAGTTGTCTTCTTGGTGCTTCTGTTTTCTACATGAACAGGAAGAAACAGGGTCATCTGCTCTTCCTGTGAAACAAGTACTGACTTACCTGCTTTACACCAGGGTTTAGAGACAAGTATACAAAGAGAAGGAAATTGAATAAAATCAGTCTTTGGAAATTCTGGCAGGAAAGGGATTGTTGCTTGGAATTGAGGCGGAGAGGATGAGATGCTGAAGATCAGCTGGGAACTTTCTAGACTGGATAGTTAGGCAAAATGTTGATTAATTCTCACACTGCCCATTCCCTCTACATGAAAGAAGAGGGAGAAGGTGAAGGGGAGGAAATGAGAATGGGTGTAGTGTGGGGTAGTAAAGTTGCCAGGTTGTTTTATGTTTTCTTTTTGTTTTTTGGTAGTGAGAATCGAACTCCTGAGCTATGTCCTTGACTCTTGTTTCATGTTTTTCATGAAGTTGGCTTTTGGTTAGTACAGAGTAGACTTGCCAACTTGTATTGTTGATATTGTGGTTCTGAGTTATTGGTGATGGAGATCATTTGTGTGAACTGTCAGATGCTTAGCAGCATGCCCAGCTTCTACCTAACATGCCAGTAGTGTCTGCCACCCTCAGTGTAACAGTCACAGTGTCTTTAGATATTGGCCTATGGAATGTGCTTGAGAACCACTGGTAAAGATGTTAAAATGGTTTTTATAGTTAAATCGCTTGGGTTCTGAGTCTCAGCAGGCTTTAAAAGACACTTCTCAAATTTACTTAAATTATCTTTATTTTAAAATGATGAAAATAATAGTGAATTCATAGAATTCTGAGAGTTGAATAAGTTAACACATAGAAACAGTTAAGAGTTACTGGTACCTAGTAAGTATACCTTAAGTGATCATTGTTAATGACCTGGTTCAAGCGAAGGATGAAAGGGTGAAGTAATGGTCTACCTTTGGTGAAGTGGAAGTGAAAGATATAGTGAAAAATCCTGAGTAGTGTTTGAAGCTTTTATGACTTTAGGGATCATATATTTCTCTTGAAAACTACTCTCCACTCATCTGACTTGCTCAGCAAAATGAGGAAAATACAGCAAACTGTTGGAATGATTTAGGGTTTAAAATTTGTAAGGGAGAAGCCCAGTTTGAGATGAATTTTGATCATTGGAGGTTCTAATGGCATTTGGGAATGTGACTGGTTATGCACCCAGGGGGAGGCATGCAGCAGATCTAAGAGTTGAGCTTTCTTTGAGATTGATGTAGGATTAGTGAGACAAAAACACGAATGTTGTAGTTGATTAAGGGATGATGAGGTTGGGGTATTAAATTGGGTTGTTAAATTGAACTGTTCACAGACTATCAGGGGTAATCAAAGAAAGGAGGATGGCTTGGTAATGGTGTATTGGGTGGGTGTGGGAATGTGGCTTGGAATCGGATGGACTCCCTGAATAAATGTAGGATGTAAAGAGGACAGCATTTTTAAGTATGTGAACTTCCAAAAAAGGACACAATAAAATAACAGTCTTAGAGGGAGCTGGCACTCAGGAATATACCAGATTCATGCACTTAGCACCATTGGTTTACAGTGGGTTATAAGAGAAATTCTGAGAAAAAAACTAAAAATACGAGATTTTTCTCACATATTGATGTTTGTTTGTTTATAATCAGGGGAACTTCTCTTGCAATTGTGTCGTCTGGAAGATGCTGCTGATGTTTATAGAGGATTACAAGAGAGAAACCCTGAAAACTGGGCCTATTATAAAGGCTTAGAGAAGGCACTAAAGCCAGGTAATTTTATTTATTCATTGAAAAAGCACAGCTTGAAAACTGGTGGTTAAGAATTTCTTCATGCCAGGCCTGGTAGTGCACATCGGTAATCCTAGCACTTGGGCGGCTGAGGGAGAGGCAGAAGGATCTCTGTGAGTTCGAGACCAGCCTGGGCTACAAAGTGAGCTCAAGGCCAGCCTGACTGCATAACCAGACCCTGTCTCAAGGAAAAAAAGAAGAATGTCTTCAAAATTTGAATAAAATACTGTATTGCATATTTCCATTTTATATGCTGGATTGAGGTTTTAGTGTTTTGGAGCAAGAGATTGTCTTTTTGAGACAGGGTATCATATCACTATGCAGTTCAGGCTGGCCTTGAACTCACTTTGTAGCCCAGGCTGGCCTTGAACTCGCAGCAATCCTCCCAAGTGCTGGTATTACAGGTGTGCGCCACCATGCCTGGCAAACATGTTTTGAAATCTCTCTTCTACGACAAATTGTTAGAAATGATTGAGAACAGAATACAGAAACAGCTTTAGAGAAAAATCATGAATGTTCAGTAGTATAAAAGCATGAAAGGGAAATTTCCCCTGGCAGAATGGAGGTGTCTCCCTAGAAGAAAGATGTGAGAATAGCCTCTTACAAGCTGCGGCTATGGCATGAGGTCTCCCAGTGGTGCAGGAGTGTAGCCAGGCTGAATGAACTGCACTGTTCCTTTGTGGAAAGAGGAGTTAACGTTCCATCATTTGAACTTGGGTTCAGAGACTGACTGTGCTTTCCTACATTATTACCTCTTTAACTGCAGTGGGGTCCACTTGCGAGGACAAGCCCAGAAACGGGCAGGGTCCTTAGCCAGGATACCTGATTGGAAGCATTGTTTCCTTCAAGGCTGGTAGTGAGCCATTCTGGATACCACTTGTATGTACAACAAACCTTGCTGAAGATTACTTTATAACAGAGCTTCTCAAACGGTCATAGGAACATCAGATTGGGATGATGACCTTCAGTGATAGCCACAGGGAGAACAGAGATGAAGAACTACAAGATGAGTACAGGAAATCACAACTGTGAAATTTGAATAATGATGAGGAAGTACTAATTAGGGACTGGAGAAATGAAAAGCTTATTTACTGAAGAAAATCTTAATAGGCAGAATAGAGGAGAAGGCCGCAGGTGAGTTTGGTGAAGTAGAAGGCTAAACTGAGGGCCTGTCTGCGTTTGTGGTGGGAGTAGGCAAAGGACCTGTGGGAGGTACGGAGGGCGGGAGGTCGCTCTGGAAGCCCTGGGCAGATCAGAGGGGGCAAGCTACAGGGAAGAACAAGGAAAATTAAGTATTTTGTATGACAATAGGTATTTAAAGTACAAAAATACAGTAAGTATTTTAGAAAGATTATTAATATATTTAGGTAGTAAGATTACAAATAATTTTCTTTTCAAATTATCTTTTAATACAATTTTTAATTATTTGAGAAACATTTTCAGAAAAATGTACAATGTATATTACATATAAAAATTTTTTTCTTTGCAGCTAATATGTTCGAACGGCTAAAAATATATGAGGAGGCCTGGACTAAATATCCTAGGGGATTGGTCCCAAGAAGGCTGCCACTAAACTTTTTATCTGGTAGGTGAGAATAACTGCAAAGGAATGAAAATGCTATGGTGAATTTAGTTTCTTTCTTGGTGTTTAACTGTAAGTGTATCAGCCATTTCCTGTTGCTGGGACAAATACCCAAAATCCATAATTTAAAGAATGAGAGGTTTATTTGACTCACGGTTTGCAGTGGAGTAATTCTGTGATCAGCTGGCTGTAAGGCAATAGTAGCCAGGCCTCCTTGAAGCATAACTGCAGTGGCCTCTTGAGTGCTTGGATGCTTGGCGTGGTAAAATGAATCTCAGGGAAGTAATCCCTACATGGCTCTTCTAGGATCAATAGCCCAAGAGTTCTTTTCTCAAGTGAAAAGTTCAGGATCTTGCGGATTTCTTTTTTTTTTTAAGGTACTGGGAATCAAATTCAGGACCTTGTGTTTGCCAGGCAGGCACTTGTGCCACTGGAGCTATATCCCCAGCCCTTTGCCGATTTCTGAGATACTTTCAAGCCATCTTTCCTATTGTCCTCATATGGAGTACTTGGCTTCTTTTTACTGATTATCTTTTCAGCCACCACACTCTTGCCCCAGCTTCACAGCTGCTTTCTTTCTGTCCAAGGATCACATCATTGGAGTTCGGTGTTTTGCTTCTGATTTTCACTATTAGTCTGGCTAAAAGCAGCCAGCAGTACCCACATTATAGCCTAAACATTGGGCTACCTTAAAGTTTACTCCATCACATTAATTAGTCTGAGGACATGGACAAAATATGGACGAATTCTTTGCCAGAATGAAACATGCATCACTTCTGCCCCAGTTTCCACATTGCCTTCATTCACATTTGAAGGCACATGATCCTGGATACATTTTTATCAGCATTCTAGTCATCTGAGCTCCAATTAGAATTCCCCATCAAACTGCATTTTAGGGCTTCTCTAGACCACATCTCCAAACTTTTCCAAACTCCTGAAGATGAGTTCAAAGAGCTTTTGAACCACATGGTCAGGTGCAGTTATAGCAGTGCCCACCCCCTCACCCCCATCTGTATTAGAGTTCTCTAAAGGAACAGAAACAATAGAAAATATATGCCTAATTATGCAAGGGGGTTTACTAGGTAGGCTTACAGGAAAAGAGGTGGGGCACTCCATAGTGGCTGGCTGAGTGCTGGAGAGCCAGAGGGCATCAAGTAGCTGGTCAGCCCAAGAAGATAGAAGTGTAGAAACCAAGAGGGATCAAGGATGCAATGCCAGTCCAAATCAAAAGCCTGAAAGTTCGTTGTGGAGTCGCCATTGCGAACCTACATTGGAAGGCTGAAGAAACTGGATACTCGTTAAGACTGGAGCTCCTCAAAACTGGCACACTCCTTTCCCTTCTTCCATCTGGGCTGCGTCTTACTGATGCCAGCTCTGAGTGGAGTGGGTCTTCCCCAGAAGTGCACTGTACTGACCTACTAGACTTTCTTAATCTAGGCAGGTCAATGTATCATGACTAACAGTGATAGTCTGCAAGTGGATGAAAATGCTGTGTGATGTAAAGGTTCTTTCCTCAGCTTTTAGATTTAGGGGTGCATATTAAGGCTAAGGTATGTATGTTAAGAATTGTGTGGATAAATATAAGCCAGCGGGATTTTTTCTTCCAAGGTGAAAAGTTCAAAGAATGTTTGGATAAGTTCCTAAGGATGAATTTCAGCAAGGGTTGTCCACCAGTCTTCAATACTTTACGGTCCTTATACAAAGATAAAGAAAAGGTAAAGCACAATGTGTTTTCTTTGGGCTACCATTTCCATGCGCAGTATTCGGAATGATTGGCTGTTGATTATCTCTGAATCTGCTGTCGGTCTTCCTAGCTTGAAGTTTATGTGTTCCTAGGCCTGTATCTTCTTTTGCGTTGTATTTTCTCTTAACCTTGTTTTCTTTCCTTTGTTTTGGTACATACTGTAATGAGTCCATGTAGGTTATGAAATGTTAGAAACATATCAATTTCTCCATTTTCTCTACTCTGTTCATTAGCAGAAGTCAGAAGTGGTTTTATTTTAAAATCTAAGTTTCAGCTTTCTCTGTTTTTATTTTGTAGAAAAAAATGTGTATCAGAAAAGTTTGTTTTCTGTCGCAGTAAGTTATCTTACTCTTTCAGCTATGTGTTATAATACTGAAAGTGCTTTTTTAGAGGTTATTTTAATCCTTACTTAGATTATTTAGGCATCTTGCTTGGGTTAAAAAGAAATCAGTTGAATTGAAAAGAATTAGATACATGGAACAAATTAAACATGTAAAACATACAATGTATATTTAATTGCCAGTCTTGAGAATACCAGGGAGTATGGGCTTTATTAATTTTCTCTTCACTTGCGTAAATTACCTCTTACTTCTAGATTTGAAAGAGTGATAGTTCGGTGCTTCTGAAGCAGTTTTAAGTATAGAGTGCTAAATGTTTTAAATTTCTATTTACACTTTTGTAATTTACACTTAAATTTGGCTTACACTTTCAAATTTATCTGTTGAGTCTTTCCATGTTGTTCAGTCTATGGAAATAGTTGTTTTTCTTCCACTATCTTAAGTTTGTATGATTTAAAATTGAAATCTGCAATTATAATAGTTCTGCCTATTGATAATAAATATAACTTTTTAAAATAGAGTCAGGAAGACAGAATTGAAGTTTAGAAAGCATGTAGCTAGCTTGTGTGAAGACAGCACAGGAACTCTTAGAGTAACCTGCCAGAGACCCTTCAGACCGCACAGTTTACTTGGAATTAGAAGCCAGCATTGTCTTGTTGAGTTAGTTAAGTAAGGTCACTTAGGAGAACTTCTGTACTAACAGAAATCTATAAAGCTAGATTAACCAAACATGGGAAATGTTTTTGTTTGCTTTGGGTTTTTGTGAAATGGGCTTTCATTGTATTGCTCAGGCTGACCTTGGACTCCTGAGGTTAAGCAATCCTCCTGCCTCAGCCTCCTGAGTAGTTGAGACTATTAACATTTGCCATTGTGCTCAGCTTAAACGGGAATTAATGAATTAAAAATTTTTAGGCTTTCTTTTGAACCCACTGGGAAAGTGGTGCAGTGAAGATTCAGGAAAAGCGCAATCTTGTCTGCTGCTCATTCTCCTCATCCTTGGGCACCGTGCTGCTCTGTGTTTCGGCTCTTCCACTGATTCCTCCTGGGTTTTGAGCGGATTATTACTTTCTATTCATGGAAAATTCTTTTCTCACATAACATTTAATTCTTAATTCTTAAAGAGCAGATGTTAACTGTGGGTATTATTTATAAAAGGTGAATCAAAATATAAGTCATATACAGCATTGCCTGTGTTTAACCCTTTTCTGATTTCCAATTCATTTAATTTATTTTCTAGTGGTGAAAGGGAACCTACCAGTGAGCTTTAAATTTATTTTATTTTACAAATTTATTATTATTATTAATATTATTATTACTAGTGAGCTTTTAAAAACATGTTTTAATGAATACTTCACGAAAAGACATTTTCAATACCCAGAGGTCAAAGCAGTTTATAAAGAAGTGTATTTGTGTTAGAGTGTTTATTTAGTCTTTTAATAATAAATAAGACATTTTGCACAGTAGTAACAATGTCTTTTTTCTATTAAAGTATGCTTATGTGTTTGTACTCTAGGTGGCAATCATAGAAGAATTAGTAGTGGGTTATGAAACCTCTTTGAAAAGCTGCCGTTTGTTTAACCCCAATGGTAAGTGTTCAAATTTTATTTGTAAAAAAATCTTAAAATTTTCTGTACAATATGAAATTCTTAGCTAGAAGGCCAGTATTATTTAGACAATGTGCATAGTGCATTTAAATTTTTTTCCTATTAGGATAGAGATCCATTAATTTGCACGTTGTGTAATGACACTTGATTAGAAGAGAATCAGATTAGTTTATTGGGAAAAATGTTATGTAAAATGTAACATCTGTAAGACTAGGCTTAATAATGTAATGACCCTCCATTTACCTGTCACTTAGCATTAGCAGTTTTGAAGTCATGTCCAAATGTTTTCATAGTCTTACTTACTTACCTGGGTACCTGTACTCCAAAGCAAATTCCAGACATCATGTGATTGCATTCATGAGCATTTCAGTGTTGTCCAAAGGTAAGGACTTAAGTTAAAACACAACTACAATACCATTAGCACAGTTGAAAAGTAGTACTTCCTTAATGAAGAAATGTATCATTTTTTTTTAAGTTTTCTTTGAGTTTGGTTGCTGTCTCGTAAATTCCTTTTTTCTTTTTTCTCTTTTCTTTTCTTTTCTTTTCTTTTCTTTTCTTTTCTTTTCTCTTTTCTCTTTTCTCTTTTCTCTTTTCTCTTTTCTCTTTTCTCTTTTCTCTTTTCTCTTTTCTCTTTTCTCTTTTCTCTTTTCTCTTTTCTCTTTTCTCTTTTCTCTTTTCTCTTTTCTCTTTTCTCTTTTCTGTCTTGTCTTTTTGAGATAGGCTTTTTGCTATGTGGTTCAGGCTGGCCTTGAGCTCACTTTGTAGCCCCAGGTTGGCTTCAAACTCACAACCACTCTCCTGCCTCAGACTCTCCTGCCTCAGCCTCCTGAGTGCTGGCATTACAGGCATGCACCACCACACTCCACTGTAAATTCCTTTAATGTAGTGGTATCTCCTCCTCTTTTCAAATTGTTTGTTGTTTTTTGTTAAATTTTTTTTTTGTCTAGGTTTTCCTGAATGTACTCATGTTAAAACACTATTCTATCTTCTGCATTTTTTAATAAAATGGTGGTTGGATGTGGAGTTGTATCTTGTAGCAGTAACCTCAGTGGCTGATTAAAACTTCTAAAAATTAAGTAATAAAAATTCTGTTAACTCAGTTACAGCACAATAGCCAATGCCTGCCATATTGGACAAGGCAGATATAAAATATTTGTGCTACCAGGTGTGCTAGTGTATACCTATAATTGCAGCACTTGGGAGGGTAAAGCAGGAGGATCACTCACTCAAGGCCAGTCTGGACTGTATCTGTATATGCACACACACGTACACAAATATGTATATACATATGTATGTACACACACATATATGTATATACACACACACAGGGAGAGAGAGACCTTGTCTCAAAAAACTAATAATAATAATAATAATAATAATAATAATAATTTTTTAAAAATTAAACATTTCTGGGGAAAAAACTTTTGTGAATCTTCTAACAGGTCCAGCTAGAGGTTTCATGGGATTCTGTTTTGCTGTTTTGCTTGGTTTGTTGTTGGGGTGGGTTTTTTTGCCTTTTTGTTTTGTTTTGTGTTTTTTTTTTTTTTTTTTTTTTTTTTTTATCTTTTTGAGACAAGGTCTTACTATGCAGTTTAGGCTGGTCTTGAATGCAGTTATGTAGCCCAGGCTGACCTGGAACTTGCAACCATCCTCCTGCCTCAGCCCTCCTGAGTGCTGTGATTACAGGCATGCCCCGCCTTGCCTGGCTTGTATTTTTTTTTTTTAACATAAGGATGATGAGCAATATCGTTTAACAGGTGATAGATACAGTCTTCAATCAGTAGACTTACAGTGTTAAAACCTTAAAAAACAAGTTGTATTTCGTGTGTTAGTTGCTTGCCCAGCATTCCCATTTGTGTGGGACAAACATGGCAAAGACCATTTGTTCTCATCCTCCCCCTTCCCTTTTTTTCAAAAATTTTCAAAAGAATCATTTGGTTCAGTTTTCAAAAGAATCAGTTGATTCATGTTTGAAGATTCATTTTTCAAATATGGCAAATAAACTTTTAAAGATATTATGAACTCATGGGTTTAAACTTTATATTTTACATCTCACACAGCTCCGTCATTCTCATGCCATGGTAATGTTTGATAGCTGTTTAATATGACAGGTTCATCTTGTGCACTGCCAGTAACAATCTGGCATCAGTTGTTCTTCCAGGACCTCTGGCTCCCATAGTGGGGAAGCCCAGTCTGGTGGCTTCCAGGGTGTACACTGCTTTGTTTCTAGGTCTCAGGTTTTTGATAGTACTTTTTAGAAGGTGTTACCACGGCTTCATTGGTTAATCATCACCATGTTCCTTTGGTTATCAGCATTTTCCCACCTATTTTACAAATGTGGAAGAGGTTCAGTGACATGCCCAAGAATATGCAGCACTTTTGTTGCAGATCTATTAGATCCGGAGTTGGTGAGTTCCACTCCTATTGTTTGTCCACTGAGCCATCTTGCTTTTACTAGGGAAAAAAAAGGCAATATATTGCTTTCTTTGAAAGCAAGTAACAGTTCTCAGATTGTAGAAATTTGTATTAAAAAGGATAAATCTTAATAAATTTTTTTCTGTCATCTCATTTTGGGGATATAGTTTTTATTCAGGCTAAATAATTTATCGTTGTATATTTAATATAATATTAAAATCTACTAAGATTATCATCAAAATTTAAAATACCCATATTGTAGCTATTTTTATACACAGTTTTAGTATAGGGAGTCAGACTTTGTTTTTTAAAAATCTCACATTAATGAGAACCATTTCTTTTGGTCATCTCCCCCCACCTCCAAGATCCTGAGTCATCCGTTCTCATGGTTTTAATGTAAACCCCCCCCTGCTTCTGTTTGGTTTCCTTTTTAGGTAGTTATAGGATTTAGCTTATGTTTTGACCATATTTGTTATAAAAAATTGTATGCAAGGTGTTGTGCTCAGGGGCTACATGGATACAGAGTAGAAAACATGATCCCTTCCAAAGATTTTACATCCTTAGTTGTACTTTTATAGATGGGCCACATAAAGAACTTTTCATATAATTTCCTTACAGAGGGACCATTTTGAAGGGTGTATTCTTAATATATGTAATACCCAGTCCTGACTTCTTTCCCCTCTCCCCGTCATCACCTGCTCTTTGAAGACGATGGAAAGGAGGAGCCGCCGACCACGTTGCTTTGGGTCCAGTACTACTTGGCGCAGCATTATGACAAAGCCGGCCGGCCCTCTGTTGCGTTGGAATACATCAACGCTGCCATTGAAAGCACACCTACGCTGATAGAGCTCTTCCTTGTGAAAGCTAAAATCTATAAGGTAAAACTCCCCCCAGGTAATTTTTTGTATCATCATTTTCTTTTTATGTTTCATGGATTCTAAATGTTGTAAGAAAGATGACATATATAATGCAAGGAAACATGGACTACAAAGTGTGTTTCTTATAGTCTGATTTCTTCTAGTGTCATGGCTGTGCTTATTTAATCTGTCTGTATTGTATCTACACATACATTGATATTCAAGCATGTATTTTCATATATTTATATATATAACGGTTGTTCTCTTTGGGTGAGTAAGAATATAGTAATCCAAAGAGAAGTTATATTTTATAAAGTGTGTTTGGATTAATAGTTATGATCGCATATCAGTAGCTGGTGAATTGAAATGGAAAGATTTCATCATGCCTTCTACCTCATATATCTTTTGACTTTCCAGTTCCTGGGCTCTGCTTGAGACTCTCCAGTTACATGTTCTGGCATCATCTTTCTCTTTCTCTTTTTCTTCTCTTTCCTTCTCTTCTCTTCTCTTCTCGTCTCTCGTCTCTCGTCTCTCGTCTCTCGTCTCTCGTCTCTCGTCTCTCTTCTCTTTTTGTACCAGGAATCAAACTCAGGACCTTGCACTTGCCAGACAGGCACTTGTGCCACTGAGCTATATCCCTGACCCCAGCATCATCTTAAAAGTGGCTCTTTTTTGTCTTACTGCGAATAAAATTAAGTGCCAGGTATGGTAGTGCATGCCTGTAATCCCAGCAGGCTGAGGCCTCAGGATGGTTGGGAATTTGAGCCAGCCTGGGCTACAAAGTGAGCTCAAGGCCAGCCTGAACCTCATAGCAAGACCCTGCCTCAAAAAAATAAAAAAAGAAAAACAAAAAACAAATAAAATGTAGTGATCAAAGCTATTGATGTGGATAGTTGTACAACAGTGATTTCTTTAGCTAGAAACTTGTGGATTTAAGTTGTGTTTTGGTGGTGGCATATTGCTAAGGACTGAAAATTGTTGCCTCAAGCACACTAGGCCCTGCCTTTAAGCTGCATCACCAGTACTTTTTAAAGCCAAGTTTTGCTCATCACTTTTGTGGTGTTGTTACTACTGATATGAATTTGAATGAGGGTTATTGAGGATTGTCCATTAATGGCCCTAATCACTAATGTTTCCAGGTTCTTTTGGAGCAGTAAGTGGCCGACACTTTACCTGCACTGAATTATATTGTTCTCACTAAAGACTTACATTGCCATTTATTTTTTAATTTGGTAATTGTTTTCAAGTATTTATTATGTGTCAAGTGCTGCTGTATGCAATGTAGATATAACATTAAAACAAGTCTGTATTATCAGAAAGCCTACATTTTAGATGGCCAGGAAGGTGTAAGAATTTACAGAGGAGTACATGGTTTTACATTGATCAGGATCTTCAGATTCTCTCTAATACTTTTTCTTTCGTTTATTTTAATTAACAACGGGGAAAAAATAACCTGTCCAGTAAAATTAGCATTCTTACTGGTTGCTTTGCTTTTGTGCTTTTAAGCATGCTGGGAATATTAAAGAAGCTGCGAGGTGGATGGATGAAGCCCAGGCCTTGGACACAGCAGACAGATTTATCAACTCCAAGTGTGCGAAATACATGCTAAAAGCCAATCTGATTAAAGAGGCTGAAGAAATGTGCTCAAAGTTTACACGGGTTTGTATGGCAAATGTTCTCACTTATGAATTAACAGGACGTAGCTAATTTGTACTTGTACCTTAGCCTTTTTTCTTTTCTTTTCTCTCTCTTTTCTTTTTAGAGGTAGGATGTCTCTATGTAGTTCAGGCTGGCCTGGAACTCCAGGCAATCCTCAGCCTCCTAAAGGATGGGATTACAGTTATGCACCGCCACACCTGGATCACCATGGTCTTTTTCAGAATTTGTTTTCAACGTTTTTAGTAACAGAATAGCTCAGACACTTAAAAAAATTTATTTGCATATTTTGTCTGAGACAGTCTTGCCATGTAATTCAGGCTGGCCTTGAGCTCATGGTAATCCTCCTATCTCAAGGCCTCCCCAGTGCTAGGATTACAGGCATGCGCCACTGTGTCCAGACACTAGTGTTCTTTTTCTTATGTTAATTCCTGCTGCCCAATTATGTGCACCTTTAATCATTTGGGAAAATGCTTACTATTTTTGGTGTTTACAAAGAAAATTTTAATTTAATTTACTTATTAATTACTTCCTCCTACTATAAAAATGATTTTAAAATCAAGACTTTTAGAATAATTTATATCTGTTGACTCTTTTCTTAAATTTGTGGTAGAATGGTGTATTTGGTAAAAAATGGACTTGAATATATGTGGTTTTTGTGTAGGAAGGAACATCAGCAGTAGAGAACTTGAATGAAATGCAGTGCATGTGGTTCCAAACAGAATGTGCCCAAGCATATAAAGCGATGAATAAATTTGGTGAAGCACTTAAGAAATGTCATGAAATTGAGAGAGTAAGTACTTTCTACATACGAACTTCTCATATTTTATTACATGTCAAGAGTTTGGGGAAAATCCTATTATTTTTTCCCATCTTTGTAAGTCACTGGTAATTATTAAAATCAGTGTTCACTTTTTAAAATTTTATAATGGAAATAACATTTTCGGCGGAATGCTCTTATCCTTTTTTTTTTTTTTTTGTCTTTTTTATATTTTTGGAAACAAGGTCTTGCTATGCAGTTCAGGCTGATCCTGAGCTCACTTTGTAGCCCAGGTTGGGCTCAAGTTCACAGCAATCCTCCTGCCTTAGCCTCCCCAGTGCTGAGATTACAGGCCTGTGCCATCATGTCTGGCTCTTACCTAGTCTAACAATTTTTTTCAAAAACTTTGTGGAAATTTTGTATCCTACCTATGATTTTACTGACTTTTTAAACGTTTTTGGGGCTATTGCTAGTTCCTCTACAGTGGTACATAAATGCTTTCAATGCTCCCATCTTGTCTACCATGAGGGTGTATGGTGGTTCTGTATACTCTTACAGGATCTAAGCCTTGAAGCCTCTCACATTGTTTCTGTAGATGTCAGTTCTTTTTTTTTTTTTTTCTTTTCTTTTCTTTTCTTTTTGGCATTTTGAGACAGGGTCTCACTATGCCATTCAGGCTTGCCTTCATCTTACTATGTAGCCCAGGCTAGCCTCAAACTGCAGCAATTCTCCTGCCTCAGCCTCCCAAGTGCTGGGATTACAGGCACGTGCCATCATGGCCAGCTTCTAGTTCTTTATTTTCTGATGAAATCATTATTATTTCTCTTTACTTTAGATTCATTTTTATCACTTCCTTTTTTGTGTTTTTCACAGATAAACTTGGTTTATATAATTTAAGTTTACATTTGTAATATTGTCAAGTATAGAACACTAATGTTTGGTTGAAATGTGGAAGTTTCTGATTTGTCTGCCCTACACAGCCTGATATTGTATAGGGTTCATATGTATAGCCTCACACACACAGAAAAAACTGTATCATATATCATTAGCACTTAAAAATGGCTCTGATGAAAACCTCAGTGTACAGTGTGAATCTGCTGTATTGCACCATTTTGTATGCTGATCATTCAGACTTGATTTGTCAGAATAGCTTACTTAAGTGTGGTTAAGGATAGAGTGTGTGTGTGTGTGCGCGCGTGTGCGTGCGTGCATGTGTGTGCGTGTGCACACGTGCATGTGTGGGATTTGTGCTGCCCTTTGTCAATGGGTTTTAGTACCTATTGCATGTCATCCTTTGGGTGGTGGCCACTTATATTTGATATGCAAATTGTTTATATTGAGTGGTTATAATAGTTTTACTTATTTTTTGCCCCAAAAGAGTAATTCCAAGGTTTGATTTATAGCTTTCTTAGACATTGCTGTACTTCAGTATAATAATAAAAAGATAATTTTGTTAGCATTTTATAGAAATCACTGATGACCAGTTTGACTTTCATACATACTGTATGAGGAAGATTACCCTTAGATCATATGTGGACTTATTAAAACTAGAAGATGTGCTTCGACAGCATCCATTTTACTTCAAGGCAGCAAGAATTGCTATCGAGATCTATTTGAAGCTTCATGACAACCCCCTTACTGATGAGAATAAAGAACACGAAGCTGATACAGGTAGAACGTTCAACAGTCCCTTACTGTTTTTTGCTGTGGTATATTCATTTCATTTTCCAAAAACAACCAGAATTCATAATTAGTATATTTACCTCAAGCCATAATTCTTAACTTTTGTTTTCAATATAGTCACACTGATACAGGGGAAATGCTGGATGTCAAATACGCCAAGTTTGTGTCCTCCATGGTCGAAGAATAAATTCTAAGGAATGACAGAGGTTAAGAGTAGGAGAAGTTATTGGAGAACTGGGATGGGAATAGGAATGGGGAGTGGGAGTAGCTCCTGAGAGATGGGCGGTCCCGAATGGGTTTCTCTTTGTATATATTGACAGTGTTTGGTGATGCAGTTCTTCCTGAGGATGTTAATTGAGCATCTTTTGGGGAGACATTATACAAATTTAGCAAGTGATGGATGTCTTCTGAACTTCTGTAAGCAACAGAAGAAAAATATTGCTTCAAAATAAGTAAAGATTTATCAAAGACTTAGCTGTTCAGCATTTACGAAGTTTGAATTTGTAAGTTTTACATCTACTGTCTGATTTACTCCTCTCTGCAGTACTGTAAATTTCTAACTATATAATTAGTGTGGGAGCACATTAGTGCTGGCTGCTAGTGTAACTGGTTGTTCCTCCTTTTTTTGAGGGGGTGTTCAGTTTTGTTCTGCAGTATCTGGAATTGAGCCTGTGCTTTCACGTTGAGCTGCATTCTCAGCCCTTTTTAATTATTTTTATTTTGAGACAGGGTCTAGGTCACTAAATATCCGAGTCTGGGCTCAGATTTTTTCTTCAGCCTTCCTAACGTTGAGATTGCAGGCAGGTATCACCATGCCCAGCTTTTTTATTTTTTATTTTTTTGGCTTTGTTGTTGTTTTATTGGTATATTATGCATATACATAATGATGACATTCATCACAGAAACTTGTGCCTGTACAGGACATCTCGGTGCTTCTTTTTGTCCCATTCTCCCCGCCTCCCTTCAATCCCTGTACCCCTCCTTATCCGCAAAAGCTTCGTTTTCATTTTTTTTTTTCTCCTTGTTTCTTTTCCCTCTTCCCGCTCCCTTGTTCCCTTCTCTTTTGAACATTTTCTTCCCATTTCCCAACATTTGTTACACATTTTGGTCCATCCTTGCACTTTTGGTGTCTCCCACCAGAGAGGCAGTATGATATTTAAACATGTGTCTGCCTCGTTTCACTTATGAGTATGGTCTCAAGGTGCATATAGGAGAAATGGCTCAAGCTTATCCTCCTTTATGGCAAAGTAGTACTCCATTGTATTTAAAAAAAAAAACACAGGACATCTTCTTTATCCATTCATTCCTGGGCATGTGGGCCATTTCCAAAATTCATCTGTTACACCCTGTGCCACTGTAAACATGGGTACGCACGCGTGCTGTGAGGTGATGCTCTTAATTCTAATGGGATGACACCAGTAATGGAAGCACTAGGGTTAAATGCAACCTCTAGTTTTACTGTTTTGAGGAATCTCTACCCTGAATTCCGCAGTGGCTGCCCCAGTCTGCACTCCTGCCAGTGGCGGAGAAGGGTGCCTTTTTGCCTGCAGCCCCTCCAGTGTTTGTGTTTGGTTGATTCTTTATATTGCCATCTTTCTGGGGTGACATGGAACCTCGCTCACGGGAGCTGTTTTAATTTGTATCTCTTCAGTGACTATTTGTTGAACTCATGTATTTACTTTCATTTTCTACTTCTTCGTCTGAGAAGTGTATGTTCATTTCAGATGCCCATTTTTGGATTGGGTGTTTATATTTGGGGAGGTCTGATGTTTGAGTTCTTTGTATATTCTAGATATATTAGTCTTTTCTGAGGAACAGTTGACAAAAATTTTTTCCATACTGGGTTGTCTCTTCACTCTCTTGGGGTTTTTTGCTGTGCAAAAAGCTTTTTATTTTTTATGTTTTATTTATTTATTTTTGTATTTTTGAGACAGGGTCTTACTGTGCAGCTCAGGCTAGTGTTGAGCTCACTTTGTAGCCCAGGCTGGCCTGAAACTTGCAACAATCCTCCTGCCTCAGCCTCCGAGTGCTGGGATTACAGGCGTGCTCCACCACACCCAGCCTCTTTTTTTTTTCTTTCCCAAAAAGCTTTTTAATAAGATGAGGTCCCAGTTGTTTATTCTTTGTGATAGCTCCTTTGAGATTGAGGTTTTGTTCATAGTCTTTGCCTGCAGTGTCTTGCAGGGATTCTACCTGTCCTACCTTCCGGCATGTTTAGTGTTTCTGTTTTAATATTTAGATCTTTGATCCATTTCAATTTTAGTTTAGTGCGTGGTGAGAGATATGGGTCTAGTTTTAGTCTTCGGCATGTGGAACACCCAGTTTTCCAGAGCCGTTCATTACAGAGGCTCTTTCTTCCAGCAAAAATGTTTGGCTCCTTTGTCAAAGATAAGGTGGCTGAGTGTGTTTGGAGTTGTTTCTGCATCTTCTAATCTGATCCTTGGGTCTGTTATTTTGCTAGTACCATGGTGTTTTTATCATCAGCTCCTCTTTAGTACTACTGTTATTATAATTATCCTACTAAAAGATGAATATTGCTTGAGTATTAAATGCCACCTTGGAATTAAGCTAGGAAAATTGCCCAGTGATTTATCATTTGACCCATTTTAAATATACCACTTTCATAGTAAGGTCTCAGGATTTGTAGAGAGAAATCTTCCCTAGACATTTGAGAAAGACTGAATAAAAGCCATCTTACATAGAGGAGATATAAAGTAACTGTGTCTAAGTGGCTTGTGACTTCCTCATCTTAGTCTCCTGTGTTGACCTACATGAGTCCTTTTAAGGCAGTGACAGGTAGTAAAGAACATAGCCACCAACTGTAGCCCATGGATCAGATCCACACTGCAGTCTTGTTTTGGTAATATAATTTTACTGGAACATGTACAACTGAGTGTAGTTGCAAGAGACTCACATTCTGCAAAGCTGAAAATACTTCGCATTGTGACGGTTGCAGAAACAGTATGTTGACCCATGCATGGTACAGTAGCATAGTAGAAGAATCTTAGACTGTCAGTGTGAAGGACATTTAAGTCCTTGCTCTGACTTTCACTATTGCTGAGTTGCCACTTTTCAGAACTCTGTACCCTCAACTTATCTTGTACATTCATCCCTTAGTATCCTTAGGGACTGGTATTGGGGCCGTTTCCAGATGCTAAAATCCATGAATGCTAAGTTCTCTTACAGAAAATAATGTAATGGTGTAGCATTTGCATAAAACCTACATGCATTTGCTTGTATCTAGTAAGTAATCTCTATATTCCTTACAATAACTAATATGATGTAAATTTTATTTTGTAGCTAACACTGATAAGAAAAATAATGTATAATGTTCAGTACCAACAGAAGATTCTTTTTCCTTTTGTTTTGTTTTGGGACAGGGTTTCATTATGTAGTTCAGGCTGGACTAAATCTCACTGTATAACTGAGGGTGAGCTCAATCCATGATGTTGCAGCCTCGGCCTCCCCCGTGCTGGGACTGCTGCTATATGCCACCACACCTAGTTGTATAATTTGTTGTGTGTGGTATTTTTTATCAAAGGTAGTAGAATCTGCAGTGTGGCTGCTGGACTGATGGATATATATTGTACTCTACTCCATGAGGTTGTTAACATTAAACAACATGTTTACTGTATCTGCCGTGTAGCCAAGGTGAACATGGTATAGCAGTTATCTTGCAAGTCATTAAAAAGTCAGCATTTACTTAGTTTTCCATTTGTAGTCTTATGTTTTCAGAATGTAAGTTTTGATCCTTACTTCAAGTTTTCTTTTTTTACTATTAAGGGAGTCTTTATGCTAGGTGTGATAGCACATGCCTGTAATCTCCTCATTCTGAGAGGCTAAGCCAGGAGGGTCACAGGTTGGAGCCCAGCCAGGCTGACTGAACAAAGCACTGTCCCAACATTTTATTTTGTCGTTTTGAGACGGGGTCTCGCTCTGCAGTTCAGGCTAGGCTTGCGCTCACTTTGTATCCCAGGCTGGTCTCGAACTCCCAACAATCCTGCTGCAGCCTCTCCAGTGTTGGAATTACAGGTGTGCACCATGCCCAGCTATCCCAAAATTTTAAAAGGGAGGGTGGAGTGGCTGGACATACAGCACAGTGCGATGACCTGAGTTCAATACCCGCAGCCAGAAAGGTGGGTGGGTGGGGATTCTTTACCAGGCAAAAGAAAGACTGGTGTATATTTGGTTTTGACAGTTGTATATTGTTTGATGGATAATAAATTAGTCACTTAAAAGTTATTTCTGTTCCTAGATTTTTTGTTTGTTTTTTGTTACATGAATTGAACTCAGGACCTTGCGCTTACCAGGCAGGTGCTGTGCCGGTGAGCTATATCGCCAATTTAAAACAGTCATTTTTATGGGTCAGGAATTTAGCAGAGCATAAGTGGTTCTAGCTTTGGGTCTCTTTTAAAGTTACAGTTAAGATTTGGGCTGAGCCAGGCATGGTGTCACATGCTTATAATTCTAGCACTCAGGAGGCTGAGGCGAGAGCATTGAGTTTGAGGCCTGTGTGGGGGACACAGTGAGTTTAAGGCTGCCTGAACTACTTAGTGATATCCTGTCTCAAAAAAAAAAAAAAAAAGACTTGAGCTGTGCCCACAGTGCTCACACGAGTGCTGAGAGGCCTGTTTTCAGGGTGGCTCACTCATGTGGCTGTGCCCAGAGCTTTTTTTTTTTTTCCTGTGGGGTTCCTAGAGCTCCTCCTCAAGCTGTGGTGCTGGCTATGAGAGAGGAAAGGCAAAGGGCGCAACTTCTGAATGGTCTCTGTGCTTGACCTGAAGTCCAGCTCCTCCCTTTACGTCCTCATTAGTCAGAAGGAAGTCACCTGGTGCAACTTACACAGCACCAAAGAGAACTAAAGAATATTTGGACATACTTTTAACTACCATGGTGTGCATTTTAGCTACAAATTGCTTACATTGTTTTGTATGTGCAAAATAGTTTTTCTTTTCCCAAGGCCATCAGAAATCTTATCCCATTGTATTACAAGCTTAAAGCCCAGTCTTATATAAGACAGTGAAAAGTACTGGTGTGGCTCCTGGAGATAGCTATGTTCTCAAAAGTTAGTCTTTCAAAGTAGTTTTTAATGTGAAATCCTATAAATCAAACAGACAAGTTACTTGCCAACTGCAAACCCAAAACAGGATTCCAGAACAGGGATAGGACCACCCTCCCACACACACTGGCTATTTTTAGAAGACCCACGAAAGTTACTGGTTTGTATCAGTTCTCAAGTCCAGTGGGACACAAGTTTACAACTCCGTTCTTGACTAGACTCAAGACATAGGAATAATGTTCTGTAGCTGTTGGTTCTGCCCTCTAGTTTCTTGGTTCCACCTTCTGTATTCTTCCTTTCTCCAAGGTTAGTACTTATTAATAATTAAATGGTTTTTCATCTGCTTTCTGCCAGTAAAATTTCGAGAGTCTAAAAGCCTGTTGCCATTTTTTACTTTCTATTCTTTTCAGTCCAGATTTGTGATGTATTTGCCCATAGAACTCTCGTAAAGCTGTGGCTCTTTTCGTGACTGTTACTGGAGTCCACGTGCACCTCATACTAGGGGGAGAGCCCTCAGGTTTCTTAGAAGCTTTTTTGTGTGGCTGAGAGGATTTGGGAGTGACACAGAGCCTTTCTTCACTCTGAGGCACTGTCCTTCTGAGTGCCGAGTGTTCAAAGATTATAAAGCCAAATTCTTTGCTTTCCCTCTTGACATGGTTTCCTGACATGGATTTGATCTTTGCTCAGAAGGTATTTCTGGAGAGACTTGAGTTTTCAAAACCGTCAAGTCCGGGACTGGGGATATAGCTCAGTGGAATAAGCGCTTGCCTAGCAAGCGCAGGGTCCTGAGTTAGATCCCCAGTACCGCAAAAAAAAAAAAAAAAAAAAAAAAAAATCAAGTCCCTGGCAATTCTTTTAGTTTCTTTCTGTTTAGATTTGTCATGTGCCCCAGTCAACACTGAAAGTCACCTTAGCTAGGTCATTAGCTGATTAGATAAATAACATTGTAGCTTAAACTTCATACCACCTTAAGCCCTTGCCTGGGGTCTCTTGAAAGCCGACTTAGTAATAGTCTCAAATTCTTCAGACTTTTCCCTAAAGTTCTTTGCAGGATTGATCTGTCCACTTCCTGCTACTCCCCAGGTCCAGTGTTGCTTTCATATTTTTGTTTTAGCAGTATCCCCCTTATGTTAAATCTGCATTGATTATTTGCTGCTGCAAAACAAGTTCCTTAGAAACCTAGCTGCTTTAAATGACAGACATTTGTTACTTGACAGTTTCTGTGGGTCAGGAATTAAGGACTCTTACCATAACATTCTGCAGACTTGGTATGCCAAGGAGGGCGAAGTCAAGGTGATGGGACGCTGGAGGGAGACCTGCGTTGGGGGCCCGGACTCTAACATGGCTTACTCAGGGCGGTGGGCTGTCGGTTGGGCATGCGGGTCTTTCCACCCCTTTCCCCAGAGTAACCCAAGAGAAAACGGAGGACTCTTCTATGGCGTTTGAGTCTGAGCCTTAGGAGTTAGACACCTGTGTTTGTATTGTGTTCTCTTGGCCCAGGGAATCACCAAGTATAGGTGTCACTTTTAACAGGAAGAATTTGTTGATATATTTTGAAATTACCTCAGAGGTGGTATGTTTTGGAATGATATTTTTTCGTTTTTCAGTATTAACAAGCGTTAGCCAAATATACCCTGACTGAACATAGTGTTTTCATATTTCTTGTTCAAAATCTAAATGGTATACATCTTTCACTGCATTGTAACATATGTGTCAGTGGTTTCCAGTCTTTGTTTTGAAAAATTCTTACTGCCCTAAGGGTACTGTTCACTTTTAGTACTGGTATAAAATGTATCACAGTTATTAATTTATTCTGTCGACAGATACTTGAGTATTTCGTATGCTTGGCTTTTTACTGGGCCTTGAGAATTCAAAGTTATGAGTAAGACAGGATGTCATCTACCAAGAAATTCATAATTTAAAAGATAGATGTTCCAATAAATTATATAATGAGCAGAGATACATTGGGCATAGAACAGAATATATAACTGACTAGATTAGAGAAAGCATAGTTTAAGAGAGAACATTGTCCAGAGTCATAGAGATATGTATGTGGTAGTGTTATTTTGTAGAATTGCAAGTAGCTTAATACTGCTGGGGGAAGTCCAGTGCTTTGCTATGGCTTGTGGTTTGTGTGTGTATCTATATTTAAAACACTTTTTTAGAAGACATTCTGTTTGCTATCTAATGTGGGCTGTTAAAGGGGTAGGCATATATGGGCATGTTTACACACATACCGTGCAATACTTTTTCATGGGAGTTTGGGAGTATTAAAAAGTAGTAGTTGATAATTACTAATCTGATTAACATGTTCATAATTTCATTAACACTCATTACCTACAGCAAACATGTCTGACAAAGAGCTAAAGAAGTTACGTAATAAACAAAGAAGAGCTCAAAAGAAAGCCCAGATAGAGGAAGAGAAAAAAAATGCAGAAAAAGAAAAGCAGCAGAGAAACCAGAAAAAGAAGAAGGATGATGACGATGAGGAGATCGGTGGTCCGAAAGAAGAGCTCATCCCCGAGAAGCTGGCCAAGGTACGTAGCGGCCAGGGATTCCCCGACCAGGTGCCGGCATTTCAGGAGCTTCTGATCACGGTTCATATTTAACCTTCAAGGAATGGTTCTGTTCCACCGTGATCTAGAACGTCTAGTGGGAACAACTTTGCTTTTGAGTCGTTCTGATCTGGGTTTAGATATTAGTTCTCAGACTTCCACCGTGTGCCTGGAGTCACTTTGTCCAACTTCTTTGATGGATTTCTCATCTGTAAAATGGAACTAAGAAAAATCTTTAATAGGACAAAAGAAAATATGTGTGTAATGCATGTCATATCTGTTGTGAGGAGTAACATGAAAAATTTTATGTCTAGGCTAAATTGAGGTTGTTATAAGCTGAGGACTGTATGTGTATCTTTTACTTACCTGTGTTGTCAGTTTGTAGCATTTTCTTTACTGGCCTTTATTTGAACCTAGTATCTTGAAAGCTCCTAAGTATTTTCCCTGAGCTATAATCTGCCCTGCTGGGTGTTGTGTTTCTTTTGTTTTTGGTAGGGGTGGGGTCTACTGGGGATTGAACTCAGGGTCTTCACACTGAGCTACTTCTTAAGCTCTTTTTTAAAATTTTGAGACAAAATCTTGCTAAGTTGTCTAGACTGGGCTCTTAACTTTTGGTTTTTTTGAGATGAAATCAAGGTATCCATTATTACACAAGCCATTTCGAATAGTAACACAGCTATACTTTCTTTTGGTGCTTGGCATCCTACTCCACTGGAAACAATCGCATAATCCATTATATTAAAGCAATATAGTAAAACCATTCTTCTAGACTTTAATTTTAACTGTAAAATTCAAAATCATTTTCTTGACTATAATTAATGAAAATTCTGATTCCAAATAAAGCTGGAGAATATATTTAGAATTTGAGCAAGCAATCAGTAACATCTCATGGAAATACTGATACAAGAAACACACAAAGTCTAATCTGGATTTTGCGTAGATATATATATTGCCATCTTTTTTTTTTTTTTTTTAACAGATGTGTAACCATTAGAAACAACGATAAGTATCTTTTTCTTGTTAAGAGTTTCCTGCAAGAATATACAAGAAGGGCCAGGGATATAGCTCAGTGGCACAAGTGCCTGCCTGGCAAGTGCAGGTCCTGAGTTTGATTCCTGGTACCAAAAAACAAAAAAAGAATACACAAGAAAAGCTGGGCATAGTTACACACACCTGTAATCCTAGCGCTCAGCAAGCTGAAGCAGGAAGATTGTTGGAAGTTTGAGCCCAGCCTGGGCATGAAGTGAGTTCAAGGCCAGTCTGAACTACATAGCGAGACCTTGTCTCCAAAAAACAAAACAAACAGGCTGAGGATCTAGCTCAGAGGCAAGGTCCTGAGTTTGATTCCCAACACCAGAAAAAAAACAGAACAAATCAACAAAAAGAATATTCAGGAAAGCAAGGAAACAGAGAAACTTGACTTTTCAGGCCTCACGGAGAATTGCAAAGTTATCCAGTCATTAGAGATTCTCCCATATCCTTGTATAGTTTTGAAGAGATACCTGCATTGTTTAGTCACTGTGATAAAGAGTCTTCTATAGAGGAGAATTCTTGTACCATTCCTCCAAGGAGACTCGTAGGTTTTCCTTCTGCCCAGCCTAAATGGTTGCCTTTGAACCTGATTCCAAGCTGTAGACTTAATTGTATTCATTTTTAAGTCTCAGAAAAAAGTAATACCTGCAGAAAATACTTTGACTGCTTTGTGTGGAAGCAGCTTCGTGGAAGGCAGCACCACTTTTCATAAATGGTTCCTCCTTCCGGACCAGTGCTGTTTTTCCCTGAAGTAGCATTTGACCATTCTTTGCTGCCTCTTTTCCCCCATGATACCCCTGTCTAATAGCATCCATGTTCACCTCACACTACTGGGGGAGCAGGGTTTAGGTTACACCAAGCTGTCAGAGCTTGGAGTGAGTTAGGCTATTTTAAAAGTTGCCTACCAAACCTAGGGAGATAGCTAGCTAGATAGACAGATACATAGGAAAGGCAGTAATTCCGTTTAAGGAGGAGGGATAAATGAGAATAGATGTAGTGAGTTAAGCATTCAGCAAACTAAACATGAAGCTAAAGTTTGTTTTTCGTTTTGTTTGGTTTTGTTTTTAACACTGGGAGCACGGAATTATTTATGTCCCATTCCTTTTTATTTGATTTTGAGGCAGGGTTGTGCCAAGTTGCTGAAGTTGGTCTTGAACTTGGGATCCTCTTGCTCTGCCCTCAGGATTAGAGGTGTGCACTATCACACCAGCTTTAAATCTGACGTCTAGATGGGAGCTGTGTCACTTGTATGTGTAATTTATCACAAGGCAGTGGTTGTATTTATGAATTTGTTCACATACTGTGCATCTTAATGTTTCTGTCACATCTTCCTTCAAGGGCTGGAAGTCCTAAGTATTTTTCCTGTCTGTACAGGGTTTAATAATTTTATACATTTCTTTTGCTATGTTGGTGGTATGGAGAGGCACACAGGGATTAGATTAGGGATTTGATTCCAAGTCAGTATAAATTTGAAAAAGGCATGTGATTAAAACTGTCTTGCAGATATCTTAAATTATCCAAGTACAACACATTCCCAGCCTAAGTGCCTTTAATTGGGGTGAATTAAACTTTGTGCCTGGGTATAATTTTTTTAAAAAACAAGACAGAAAAGACTGTATATACTGTGGGCATTTCCATCCAGTGCTCCATTCCATGAACACGGCCCCAGCTCAACAGGAGAGGGAGGCCTGACTGCCGCCTGTCTCAGTTCTTGTGTACCTCTTTTCTTGTGAGTGTCTTGCTATAATGACTGTGATTTGGGTACTTACACATGCTCATTTCATACGAGTAATACAAACTAATGATATACCTGTCTGCCTATCCTTTTAATTTAAAGGGCTTTTCAAGATTGGTTTTGACTTTTTCTTTTTACTTAGGCACTGATTTTAGAGTCTCATTTCTATTTGCATGGTTTTGTGTCTATAACCCTGTACTTCATTAAGTGTATAAAGGCAAAGTGTAGTTTCTTTTATTGTGACTATGTACATATATTAAACATTTAGATTAACCAGACAAAAAGGCATATAGAATGAGACTATATGTAGGCACAATAGACACAGTTATCCTTTGGGGGCATATATTCTTGATTGATTGATTGATTGGTTGGTTGGTTGAGACAGGGTCTTGCTATGTAGTCCAGGCTGAGCTTGAGCTCACTGTGTAGCGCAGGTTGGCCTCAAGCTTGACAGCTGTCCTCCTGCCTCAGCCTTCCAAATCCCAGGATTACAGGTGTGTGCTATCATGCCTAACATCTGTTCTTGTTTTTAAAAGTAAGACATAATTAGTTTCTGTTTTCTCTTTCCAAGTTCAAGTACTTGATTTTACCACATAATGATAAATAATACTTCATTGATTCATCTTGCTGTATTTCTTCTTTCAGTTTTGTGATAGCAGCTGTATCTTCCTGACAGTAGATGACCTTGTCAGCACAGTAGCCCTCATTTTAACCTGCACCCTTAGCAGCATAAAAAGCCTGATACAATTTATTGTCAATTTTGGTTTTCCTTCTCTAACTTACCCTGATAGAAATATGTCATCCCTTTGTACTACAAATTCAAAGCCAGTGTAATATAAAGTAATGGGAATAAGAAACAAAGTGTTTACAAACATGTGAGAAAGACACTCATGAAGACCCTATTTTTGACTAGATCTTGTGGTTCTTGAATCAGTAGTCATTAGCATGACCGTGCCATATTTGTTCCTAATTTAGTTCTTTTTTTTTTTGGTGGTACTGGGGATTGAACTCAGGACCCTGCGCCTGCTAGGCAGGCGCTTATTCCACTGAGCTATATCCCCAGCCCCTGTTCCTAATTTAGAGTGTGTATCTTTAAAAATAACACCATCTGCCACTTTGCTGGTATTTTAATGGGTATTTTCATTGTTTTGTAAGGGCAACTGCTTCTACATGGTTTAAAACAGGGTGAATCAGAAGCTGGGTGTGATGGCGCATGCCTGTAATCCCAGCACTTGGGAGGCTGAGGCAGGAAGATTGTTGCAAGTTTGAGACCAGCCCAGAGTGGGGTGAGCTCAAGGCCAGCCTAACTGCATAGCGAGACCCTGCCTCAAAAAATCCCCCAAAAAAGGGAAGAAAAGAAAAGGTAAATCCCATAGGTAGCACTTTATTTGCTTAACTTTTTTTTTTTAAATTCTGTGAAATAATTTCCTTGAGCAGAGCTTGTGTTGGTAAAAGCAGGGTTACTGCGATGGCAAAGGCCTGTTGGAGTGAATGGCAAGTGCAGTTCCCATTCAGAGTAGGTGTTGTGTTAGTGCTTCTCTGGGGAGGGGGGTGAGTAGAGCGCCCAGAGAGTGTGCTGGCAGGTGCTACTGCCCGCAGCCCAGGGCTCAGTGTGCAGGGCAGTGCTTGGTACACAGTGGCCGGCCCGGGGTCAGGGTCACAGCACCACACCCCAGTGTGCAGGGCAGTGCTTGGTATGCAGTGCCCGGCCCGGGGTCAGGGTGCAGGGCAGTGCTCGGTACACAGTGCTTGGCCCGGGTCAGGGTCACAGCACCGCACCCCAGTGTGCAGGGCAGTGCTTGGCACGCAGTGCCCAGCCTGGGGTCAGGGTTCAGGGTAGTGCTTGGTACACAGTGCTTGACCTGGGTCACGGTCACAGCACCGCACCCCAGTGTGCAGGGCAGTGCTTGGCACGCAGTGCCTGGCCCAGGGTCATGGTCACAGCACAGTCACCCCAGTGTGCACGGCAGTGCTCGGTACACAGTGCTTGGCCTGGGTCAGGGTCACAGCATAGCACATAGCAAGGTCACGTGCATAACTAATGGGACATTCATGTAATTAGTAAGGAGTGATCAGGACCGAGTTCCATAAATGTAAGTATCAGACTGCCATATCCCTTAGTAGGGTATTTTAATGAAGATGGCTTGCTGTAGAATTTATAATAGGACAAAGAAATACAGTTGACAGTATACTATTTTGAATAGGTGGACTGTACTTCATTTTGTTAGAATTATAAAGAATTTTCACTGTTTGTAATGTTTTTTATAATTTCCTTCATCCCCCTTTCCATCCTATTTCATGTCCCTCTTCTCTATTTTTTTGCCCTCTTAGCTATTGTTTTTTTTTCTGATTTTATTTTATCCATGTGGATAGCTTCTATTCAGAGATAACGTAATATCTGTGATTAAAGGTGAGTTTACTTACAAGTTCTAGACTACTGACGGTGACACGTGCCTGTAATGCCAGCACTCCCGGGAGGGTGGGGCAGGAGGGTTTTAAGTCAGAGCCCAGCCTCGGTGGCCTAGTGCAACTTTTTCTCAAAATAAAAGTAGAAAGGGCTGACCATGTAGCTCAGTGCCCAGGCTCTGTGTTCAGCCCTCTGTGTTGTCATGCACAGCTCCAAAAGATTTTTGGAGTTGAAATTCTCCTTTGTTTAGCTATGGTAGGTTAAAATACAGCAGTATATTTCAGGGTTACTGGTAAGTGATTTTTGCTTTTTTACAAGAACAAAACAAAAAGTATTTTTAATACAATAAAATCATATTCCCGAGGAATCTTACTTCCATTTGTATGTCATCTTTTATTTTTGTTAGGTTGAAACTCCATTGGAAGAAGCTATAAAATTTTTAACACCATTGAAGAACTTGGTGAAGAACAAGATAGAAACTCATCTTTTTGCCTTTGAGATTTACTTTAGGAAAGGTAGGCAATTAGGGTACAGTGGCACTGATAAAATGGATCACTGTTTTCCTAGGTAGAATCGTGTCTCTCGAATAGCCTCATCACTGTAGGATTTATTTTGGCAAATGCCAGTGCAGTTTCTGCATAGAAATGTCTGCCTGCTGTATACAGGATATTATGGTGACAGTGATGCAGGACCTTAAAACCCTAACCCAAGTACTGTACATGTGTACCCAAGATTAAGGCCAATGTGGTCATTTTATGGTAATAAAATCTGAGTAGTGCCTGGCACTAATAAGCTTCAAATAAATGTTGGCTGTTACTAGCTGTTTTCATACATAGAAGACATAATCTTAGGAATAGATATTTAAGGGTGTATTGTGTTGCTAAAGGAAAATATGCACAGGAGGGGAGAGTGTCCATCAAGAAGAGTGTAAATAATAGTGATGTTGTGTGTATTACCTGGAACGAGGTAAAAGATATGTGACGGGTCTTGGTTTTCAGGTTAGGATGCTTGGGATGTGTACAGTAGGTACGGTTCTATAGTATTGATTTGATGTAACCCAAGTGTTTCATGGAAGAAAATTAATGATGCTAATTGGAGGGAAGTTGCTTCAGTCCTGTGTTGCAGTTCAGGTGTGATTAAGCCTAAATTCACCTTTTCTGTGTGTAAAGTCTTGACCCTCCAAAGGAGGGCAACTTACTTTATCAAATGAACAAAATATATCTTTTTCTTTTTATAGAAAAATTTCTTTTGATGCTACAATCCGTAAAGAGGGCATTTGCTATTGATTCTAGTCATCCCTGGCTTCATGAGTGTATGATTCGACTCTTTAGTACTGGTAGGTTTTATGTTTTCCATTACTCAAGTATTTGATTATAGTAGTTGATAGTGCTTATGTAAGTAATCTGTACAACTTTCCTTGAACTTGGTCATTTTAAAGCTGATACATATTAAATTATTGGAGGGAAAATAAGCTCTTTGTGATGAAGATTTTTAATTTTAAGGCTATAAACATTGACTTGATTTTGACAGAAGTGTTCAGGTGTTTAAGAATCACCTTTGGTTCTATTTTTGAGAATATATGTGTAAGTTGAAGTTTTGAATCATATGTGAAGCTTCTTGGGAAATCGTTTTATAATTGAAGGATCTCTTTGAAATTGACACCTTTTTTCCTATTTATGTCTTGTAGATCTCAGTTTACATGGACTAGGCTTGCTTGGCACAATCCCTTAAGAATCATGAAACTTTTGTTATTTTATAAGTCATCTGTGCTTTTCAGATATTTTGAGAGATTAGTGCATTAGTTTTAATGTGAAGTAGAACTATGGAATTTTAAAAGTAGTTTCTTTTCTAGTTATCTCTCATTTTAAATTTGTGAAATTTGGGACCCTTAAAGACTGTAAACTACTTATTCTAGGTAACAGATATTTAGTAATGAAACAAAGACTAGAGCCCAGGACTTCATATTGTTCTTTCCACTGCAGGTTAAGTATCCCTTATCTGCCTTCTCTGAAATGTTTGGGACTAGCAGTGTTTCAGAGTTTGGATTCTGTGTGTGTGTGTGTGTGTGTGTGTGTGTGTGTGTGTGTGTGTGTGTATGGGGGAGGGTGTTTGCATGTACTTGATGAGCTATCTTGGGAATGGGCCCAAGTGTAAGCATGAAATTCATTGTGTGTTTCCTGTACACTTCATATACATAAGCCTTAAGGTAACTTTATACAGTATTTTTAGTGTACTTAATGTTATGAAGGGCCTATCAGGTGAAAAAAGTACAGAATTTTCCACTTGTGTTTTTTTTTTTCCTCACTTGTGGTATTTAAAAAGCTCAGAAAGTTTTAGATTTTAAATTTCATTTTTAAATTTTAAATTTCATGTTTTGAAAAAAAAAATCCATGTTTTTTTATTTGGGAGGATCGGCCTGTATAACATCAATCTACAGAATTTGGGAATACTAAACTAGCTATTAAAAATAAAAATTTTCAATGTACTAACATGGCCACATTGTAGAAAGAAGAACTCTCATACTCATGATAATACTAATAAAGAAGTTTGTTTCTTGTAGTTGTTTTTTGTGTATTAAGTTTTTTTGAAGTTTTAAGTCAGAAAAGACTCAGATAATAGTTTTAATTATGAGTCATAACAGGATGGAAGTCCTATGAAATTAGAATTTTTTGTGTGTATAAATAGGGTCTCACTGTGTGTTCCAAGCTGGCCTGTAGCTCGCTAGCATCCTCTGCCTATTCTTCCTGAGTGCTAAGATTGTAAGTGTGCACCACCATGCCAAGCCTAGGAAATGCTTTTTGAAATAATTAAAAGTTAAATATTATAAGCCAGCCATGGTGGTACATGCCTGACCCTCAGCACTCTGGGAGGCTGAGACAGGCAGAACAAAAGTTTAAGTCCTGCCTGGGCAGCACAGTGACTTGGTGAGACTCAGAATAAAAAAATAGTAGAAGGACCAAGGATGGAGCTCGGTGCAAAGGCCTTTGGTTCCGTCCTCAGTAGTGCAAAAAGAGGGAAGCGTTTTTGAAACTACACGTAAAAATAGGGGCATCTTTATTTTATTTTTTGGTACCAGGATTTGAACACAGGACATTGTGCTTGCCAGGCAGGCCCTGTGCTGCTGAGCTGTATCCCCAGCAGGGCCTTCTCTATTATTCCGCGGACATTTCTTTGACACTTGGCACTTAATACTTTTTAAGTCTTCAGATCATTACTACTTAAACCTTGTTTATTTTTTTCTCATCTTTTAAAAAATTTTATTGTAAAGAGAATTAAAAAAACAAAATAACAGTATAGACAAAAACAAAAAATAAAGCAAAAACAATAAAAATGATACAGGGTTTCAAAACAAAATGATAGGAATTAACAGTGGCTGTTACATTACATGTTGTTATGCTTAACAAAGTTGCTCAGATTACCATATGTAAGAATGCAGGATTGTTCAAACCATTAAAGAGAATAAAAAATAATCAAAAGAAAACATTAGAAATGATACAGAGCTTCACTAAACAAGATGGTAGGGATTCAACAATGGTTGTTATGTTGCGTATTGTTGTCTTCAGAGTACTTGTTCACATTATCAGATAGAAGCATGCAGCATTGGTCACAAAAGCCTCGTTTAGTGTTCTCATTTACCTTGCCATATTTAGTAGTAGCGTTTACAGCCCTGTCATGAGCAATCATTAATCTTAGGCAAAATATGAACATTTTCTACCAAATTATTAACAGTGTCAGCTGTCCTGAGACCCCAGGGTGACTCCAAGGGCCCCTTTTGGTACCTTTTGTAACCACTGTTGAGCACTGAATCTGTGTGCTGATTCAGTTAATGGAGTGAACCAAATGTTTCAGTTTTAGCATGTCCAAGGATCCAAGTCAAAAGCTGCTTTAAAAAGTTCTTATTGGGGCTGGGGATATAGCTCAGTGGAATAAGCGCCTGCCTAGCAAGCGCAGGGTCCTGAGTTCGATCCCCAGTATCACAAAAAAATAAATAAATAAAAATAAAAAATAAAAAGTTCTTATTTTTCAGCTGGGCAGGTGGTTCACACCTGTAATCTCAGCACTAGTGAGGCTGAGGCAGGAGGATTGCTGTAAGTTAGAGGCTGTATCATAAATTCAAGGACAGCTGACCTACATGGTGAAACTTGTCTCAAGAAATAAAACAAAAAAAATTTTTAAAAAATCTTTGTATTCCCAATCATTCATCGGTTACCACTCCCTTGCTTAGGAGATAATTATTCCATATGGAAAGTAATTACGTAATCTGGGATTTTTGCTTTCCTAAACCTCGGTAAGTTTTGTTAATTCTATCATTTTCAGAGGCTTCCTAGATAGATCTTTATTTTTCTGCCAACTAGTTTTTACAGTAGTTGGTCTTAAATCTGTGGCATTTGGGGTCACTCCTTTTTTTGAAGATATAAGTCAGATTTCATTATTTATAATTCCCAAGAACGTGTTAATGTTTACTGCGGTGGACCTTGGGGAGAGGCAGTCATCCTGGGAGTTACACACAATATCTACATAATTTAAAATGAGTGGGCTTCAGTCAGCTGCAATGGCACAAGCCTGTAATCCCAGCACTGAGGAAGAGTGAGATAGTAGGGTCTCAAGTTCAAGCCCTGCCTGAGAAATTTAGCAAGACCATGTCTCATAAACAAGAAATGAAAGGGGGTTGGTGTGTAGCTTAGTGCAGAGGGCCTGAGTTCACATCTCAGTTTTGCCAAAAAGTTGAGGGGAGGGCTTCAAACTTCTTGTGAAATTAATGAATGAGGAAATAGTTCTGAAAACTGTGGTTAGTAAAGTTGGGAGACACACACACAAATGTGCATGTATAGATTTCTTTACTTTTGTGCACTTTGTTGTTAGCTGCTTTGGTTTTCTAGGGAGATTATTTAATTGGAAGAAAATAAGTTGAAATGATGAAAACCGTAAGCGGTCCTCAGCTGTCAGGGGCAGCCTGCGGTTGCTTTGTTGCTTTGCCGTCTGCACAGTCTCCCAGAAGCACTTTGGGCGCCCACGGGATCCATGGAGGTCACTTTCTGTGTTCCAGAAAATCTGTGAATTTTGAGACCATGTTTATTGTCTCAGTTACAATTGTAACTGGCCGTAACGTAACCACTTTTCTTCCGGTTTGCTCTCCTACTGCTATCAGAAACCAGTATTGATAATTTACCAAAGGTGCGGCTACAGCCTTAATTTTGTAACACACATACATCAGGGTTGTAATTCGTATGTCTCACTGCCAGGTGGCTTGAGCCACTGACAGTACA
The DNA here is from genome assembly GCA_004027595.1 of Dinomys branickii. Lineage (NCBI taxonomy): Eukaryota > Metazoa > Chordata > Mammalia > Rodentia > Dinomyidae > Dinomys > Dinomys branickii. Next base: position 67,555 of record PVLD010004927.1, read on the forward strand.
TACATGACTGTCTGGTGGGGCAGCTTTTTACTAATTTTATGAGCACAACAACTGATAAAAGTGATTAGATCTGTTTGTACAGTGGTATAAGGCTCCCAATGGGCCAATCATGCTTGTGCCACTGGGAACTGTTAGATTCTTTACCTATTATCTCATCTATTTGAGCCCCTTATTTCTACAGAATAATAGAAAAAGTGGTTCCTAAGCAACAAAAGGCATGTCAGCGGGTTACTCAGTTAGTGATAACATGTAGGAAATGTCCTGTATCTATAAATATTTACTACTCAGAATTCAGTGTTGTTTTAAATTAAGGTGATGACCCATTAGTAGGATAATGGTATCAGTTATTAATGGGTTATTACTAGCATTTAAAAAGTCTCAATTGCAAACAACTACATAGAATATATCAGCATGTGTTGCACATAGTATATGAGATGATACATATTTATCACAATGTCAATTCTTGATTGCAGTCAAAGTTGGAAAGCCGCTATCATTTTCTTAACCATAAGGAAAATATTACTGGTCTCAAAATATAACAAAAATAGTAACCATGTGTGGTGGCGCATACTTGTAGTCCTAGCACTTGGGAGGCTGAGGTAGGAGGATTGTTGGGAGTTAGAGACCAGCCTGGGCTATAAAGTGATCTCAAAGCCAGCCTGAACTGCATTGTGAGACCCTGTCTCAAAAAGACCGCCCCAAAAAAAACTTTAAAAAGAAAAATATATACACACATATAAAATACTAACTGCAGTTAACATAATCTCTGACATAGTTAGTACTTCACATAGAAGCTTTTCCTTACTGCAGTCCTAGGTACAGCATCACCCCATCTTACAGATCGAGAAATGGAGAAATGGATTCAGGGATGTATGACTTCTTCAAGCCCAGATGCACACTCAGGTCTGTCTGGATCCAAAACTTCAGACAGTCTGTAGATTCCATAGTAACAATGAAACAAGGCATAACTTGGATTCAGTCCAGAGGGATTGGGGTCTATTTTTTCTTCTCCAAATCCCAAGGCCTGGGAATATGATGACTACAGTGTATTTATTACAGGAGAATGCTTTGGTGGTCCTTTGGAGTTTATTATAAGATAAATAGCTCAATTCACATAGTTCCTGAAGATAAAGGTCAGTGAAGTCAACCATGTTTTTATTTTTGTTTTAATTGATTAATGTACCTTACTTGGGTATAGAGAAGGAAGGAGAGGATAAGGAAAATTGTCTTCAGCACTATATATTTGCCAGACAGGTGCTGTCAACCCCTGCTTCACAGACCTTACAGTTGAGGTGGGGGCCACCATAGAGGCTTAGAATGCTGTGGAATTACTTCTTTCTCTTTTTTTCGTAGTTCCTATACTTTCTGGAAATGAATCATCTCTCAATGAAACTTTTTCAGTGCTTTTAAAAAAAACCCACTAAATTGTTCTTGTGACACATACTCTTCTAATTTGTATTAGGTAGGCTCTTTAAGTATTATCAGTACAGGTTATTTAGTTTTTGTGTATAATTGCTGTGTTTCGTTGTCCTCATCAAGTAGATAATTTAACTACTGCGGACTTAATCTGACTGCTAAGAGCTTTTATTTTTACTTTATTCAGCAGTGAATGAAAGTAAAGACTTACCCGATACAGTTAGAACAGTATTAAAACAAGAAATGAGTCGTCTTTTTGGAGCAACGAATCCAAAGAATTTTAATGAAACTTTTCTGAAAAGAAATTCTGACTCATTGCCACATCGATTATCAGGTAACCACTTCCCGCGTGTCCTTGGCGTAGCCCCCTCGGCCTCAGTGTTAGTGGGCCCATGACAAGGTGCGCTGCAGGGTAGTTCAGAAGAGGGAGTCTGCATGCTACGTCTCAAGCTTATAAAAATAAGCAGTTTAAAGTGCTTCATATATATTTTAGAATTTCTTTAGGCAGATGTTCCTATCGCTCAAGATCACTCCTTTCCATTAACTCAGCGGTGGGTGGAGGTGAACGAAAGTGTAAGTGTCTGTTTGGGGGGGGCTTGTTCTGATTTTCTCCTTGTGCTTGTGAACTTCACTCCACGGGACCAGGAGCTTCCATTTCTTAGGGTTATGTAATGCTGTCACTCTCAGCAGTGCTAAAGCCCTGAAACTCTCACAGTTCTCTGAAAGTCCAAGGCAAGGGTCTGTGCCCAAGAGCCAGAGGCTACACTGTGTGGGACCTCCTGTGGTGCTTTAGTGTGACGCTTGGCTGAGACCCCTGTAGCTTTGTTTGCCTTCATACCATCAAGGCTGTGTGCTTCCTCTTCATCTCCTTCTTTCCCCTCGGGCATTTAATGAAGTTCCCTCACCACCGAATTATTATGTTTAATTTAGGAAGAAAACCACCCGTGGTCCTACCACCGGAAGACCAGTATTACCAGACTGTGCGCCTCCTTTTCTTTTGAGACAGGGTCTCGTTGTGTCGCCCACGCTGGCCTCACACTCACATCAATCCCCCAATCTTACCTCCCCGGCGCTGGGATTGCAGGCATATGCCTCCACGCCCTGGGATGGTGTACATTTTACCAGTTCTTCACATTTTGTTACCAGCAGATGTACATAGTAATGTACCATACTCTGTTCTACTTTGGATGGTTGTATTATTTGTCAGGCTTTTTATTTACATGTATTTATTTACTTTTTAGATAACAGTGTCTTCAGTGGCTCCTCCCTCTTTTCCGTGATACAGGGCAACATTTTGTGTGCACATAGCTTGCATTTTATATTTGAATGAGTAGAGGATTAGATACTGGGTTTACTTAATATAAAACTGATTTCCTTTCTTCCTCTCATCCAGCTGCCAAAATGGTATATTATTTAGATCCTTCTAGTCAGAAAAGAGCTATAGAGTTGGCAACAACACTTGATGAGTCCCTCATTAACAGAAACCTCCAGGTAAAAGTTTTTAACAATCTCTCTGTAAGAAACCTAACTACTTTCTCTCTTTTCACCATGAGGAATACTTGTTCTTTGTATCTATGCATATTGTTTTCCAAGTCATTATGGATCTGCATCAGAAGCTACTCTTAAATTCATTAATGACTGCATATCCAGCGGGGAGGGGCGTGCATATGCATACCAGGCTGCTTGGCACTTAGTAACTGGATTCACACCTGTAACTTGGAGTAACTTTTTGGAAATATGTTTTAATGCCTGGCATGGTGGCTGCATGCCTGTAATTCCAGCACTTGGGAGGCTGAGGCAGGAGGATAGCTGGGAGTTCGAGGCCAGCCTGGGCTACATAGTGAGTTCAAGGCCACTCTGCACTACAGTGAGACCCTGTCTCAAAAAAATTAAAAAAAGAAATCTGTTTTAGTAAAATTACATAAAGTCTAGAGTTATTTTGGGATTTTAATGTGTATCTGTTCATTTCTGCACAAGCAGTTGTCTCAGTGAAGATTGTTAACAGAGCCCAATGTTAAAAAACTTAAATGTAAAATATATGACCATGTGGCAAATGTTGATTCTAGTTTGAAAGCAAAGTACAATTACTTTGGTAGAGCAATGTTCTTGCTTAAAGATAGCTTCATATATTCACTTAACAGTGAATGAAGGGGCCTGGGCTATAGCCTGGCTGCACAGCACCTGCCTGGCAAACACAAGCTCCTGAGTTCTATTCTCGCTACAAAAACAAAAAGTAAATGCAGGCAGTAACTTCAAGAAAGAAAAATTGGACCAGCTGGATGATAATTATTGTACCATTTAGTTTAGAAATTATTTTTAAGGTCTTCTGCAAGCTAGCATTTTAGAAGGCGTTATGTGTCTAGAAAGTAAGTAGTATTTTCTCACTGAAAAGAGTTAAGAAAGAAAACATGAGAAATACAGGTCAACCTAAAATGTTAAAAACACGACAAATCGCCGGGCGTGGTGGCCCATGCCTCTAATCCCAGCACTTGGGAGCCTGAGGCAGGAGGATCGTTGCAAGTTTAAGACCAGCCTGGGCTACAAAGTAAGCTCAAGGTCAACCTAAACTGCATCGTGAGATCCTGTCTCAAAAAAAAACAAAAACAAAAAATCACAAATGTAAGGAATGAAGGTTTATTCCCTAGGAGTGTGCTCTCTCCATTTAAAATACAAGAGTCAGACTGACTTGGGGAGTTACTGAGTCATTGATTGTTTTTTTACAAACTTTTTTTTCATGGTTGTATTGTTTGAACCCAGGGCTAAGCAAGCACCCTGCCGCTGAGCACACCCTCCCCCCTTCTTGTTCTTGTGTGTTCACTGTGCTTGGGACATTTTTCTTCTTAGTTGTTGATATGCCTTAAGATACTCTGTAATTTCATTGTAAAGCTGAACCACTGTTGGATTTTGCTGGATGACTTTAAGAACTTAAACCACCTACTTGTGATAATTGGCGATGTAAAGTTTGATATTTATGTGCAGGGCCAGGCTGGGCTGAGGAACAGCGGCTCCTCAGGGAGCAGGAAGAAATGTTTTTGTTTTCCTATATACGTCTTTCTTACATTGGAAGTCTGTCGATGTTGAAATCCATAGTAAAACCTTTTCTTAAGTGCTAACATGCTCTTTTCTCTTTTCTTCAGACTTGTATGGAGGTATTAGAAGCCTTGTGTGGTGGTAGCCTAGGAGACTGTAAAGAATCTGCTGACGCTTATAGAGCAAATTGTCATAAGCTTTTCCCTTATGCTTTGGCGTTCATGCCTCCTGGATATGAAGAGGATATGAAGATCACAGTTAATGGAGATAGTTCTGCAGAAACTGAAGAACTGGCCAATGAAATTTGAACAACAATAAACAAGCAAATGGAATGACTTTGGACCATATCTAGTGTATAATATTTTTGTCACGCACCTGCTGCATTGCTCTAACTTACACAGAATGAGAGGAGTAAATGTTCTTGCCTTCAAATAGTGTTTTACGTTTTTTATCCTGCTGAAAAAGTATATATAAAATATCTAACATTACAGGATATAGGTTCAGTTTCTTAAAAAATTAAAAGCTGCTAAAATTGAGGGGTTAAAAAAAATACCTTGTCCTATTCCTACCTACCCACCCATGTTTTTAAACTAATTTATATACAATCTGGAGGCTGTTACAGCTAACAAAGCAGGTGTGTGGCAGAAATATTACCTTAAATTTGTCTTGTGAGATTTTACTATATCTCAGACAGCATACATGCTGTTTTAGCACTGGATTCTTTCACTGAGCACAAAGAGTTGTTGGGGCTTTAGCATCTGACTGATTTTGTTATGGGGTTGATTCTGACCATAGGAAGTATGCAATGTGAATCACTATTTACAGAGAAATCTACAACAGATGCTTGATGTTGTAGAAACTGGGACATACAGATACCAAGCAGGATTATAAGAAACCTAGAAGGTGTTCAATACGCTTGTTGTGTTTCCAAAATTCACTGTACATGATCAGTTCGGTGTTCTTGTACCACAGTTTTTAACTGAAGGAACCAGTTGGAACAATCTCAATTTCAACTCAAACTTGAAGAACTAAAATAACAATGCAAACCTTTCAGCATTGTTTTGGCCAAACTTGTTAAAACTGTAATGCAAGAACCAAATGCACTGTGATGTGGCACCAACTAATTAGCAAGCATGAATTTTTTCACCCAAGAGTGAAAAAAAGGAAAAATCTACCATGGCTTGAACTTTAAAGAGCAGAACTCCTGACTACCATTCTATGACTGATCAAGAGACTAATAGTTTAAAACCTCAGCAGGCCTTGTTCATGATATGCAGAAAAAAAAGTGCTGCAGTTTAGATACCTCTGGAATTTTTCCACAGTGTCACAGGTTTGTAATACTTGAAGCCCTACATTTCTAAGAATATATTTCTTGCTCAGTTGTTTCAGGCAAGCCCAAGACTTTGTAATTTTTAAAGGGCCCAAGATTTTTTTTTTTCCAATAACAGACCAGCTTCTTTTTCCTGCAGTTACAGATGTAATTTCTTTTTTGTTGTCAAACATAAGGTACCAAATATGATGCAATAAATTGTTTTGAAAAACAGTTGTGTGAATATTTCCACTAATCTGTGTTGGGCTTCTATGAAAATACACAGGTGGAAACAGAGGTGCAAGCCAGAGGCGCAGTAATGTACTGTGAGGCCAGGACCGAGGGGAGCTCTTTGGAGTGTGCCGACTGCTGGTGTCAGGCTCCGCAGCGGAGTAGAGTGCTGCTCCCGCGCTACGATTCGTTGAGGCCTAGAGTGGTGGCAGGTACTATGAATGTAATCTATAATCGGAAAGGAAAACTAGAAACTGCTAATTTGATTGGGAAAATGAGCCTTAAACCTGTCAAACCTGTACACTGAGAACTAGCCTCAGGCTCAATATTCTCATTGCATTTGCAAGATCTGAGCAAATAAGATTACGTAAAATGAATCAGTTGTGTATATAATTGAGCTTTTTGTAGTCCTTTTAGTTTATAGAGAATGTACTCTAAAGGGAATTTTCAGAAGACCTGATCATTTTATTGATTCTTTCATAGTACATGACCTGCATTCCATACCCCAGTCTAACATTTAGTGACGTACAGAGAAGGACAAACTGAACTCCAGTGCTCTGTTTTATTTTATTAACTGGCCCTGTCTCAGGAACATCTTAACAGATGGCAAAAAAAAGAAAAGAAAAGAAAGAGAAAACCTTTGTTTTTTTACTTCTCCTGTGAGTGGCAACTGAAGTTCTTATTGTTGGGAAGAACACTAGTGCTACCTCTGCCACTAATGAGGTGTTCGGAGGAGGCACCAGCCATATAGCGGGGTGTATGTGTGAATTTTGTTTAAACTCTACTGTATATTGAAATGAAATACATCTATCTGTCTTGACTGTTCAAATGATGTAGATTGTCTTAGAATGAATATTCAGAAGTACTCAGAACTCTAAATGCAGATGACACCCTCGAGGAGCTAAATTCCTAACATGTATATTGTATTCCAACCCAATTTTACTGGAACTATTGAATAAATCTTTTATTTTCTTTCAGGTTTACTTGATAGTGGATACATTGTCTGGTATCAGAGGACCTTGGCTGGGTTCATTTTATGTACAGACATCACCCCTAAAACATTGTACTGTACCATCTTGCTCTGAGTAGTATTAACTGGATCATCTCACATTTGCTTCACTCATTCTATTAATTTCAAATGATACTGTGGGGGAAAAACAGGGTCAGATAAAACAAGTGGGGGAAAATGCAGTGATGTAATTGAAACAAGTGCCTTATGTTTATCGCTAAGAACTGGTGTTATCAACCCTTCTGATAAGAAAGGGTCCCTTGACCTGTATTAACATAGGAAAGTAAAGTTCTTTTTGTTTTTCTTTATATTCAGTTACTCTTGTCATTTCTCATTGAAAACCTAAACCTGACTAGGTTAGTTTACTCAGCTTTAATTAGATAGTTAAGTCATACGTTTTCACCATTTTTCTGTATCTATTTATTATGCACAACAATAAAGTGTGATCTATAATAGCATGACTGAAAGTAGTGCCGATGTTAGTGAAGAGCTTTCCTGTGGGCGCTATCAGACCCTCATTTTCCACAGTGGTGTCTGTCCTTGATGCTGTGTTGCTATTGTAGCTGGGGAATGGAAGCTGTGACTATGTGAAGAGGTCAGAAAAGCACAGTGCACATTCAGGTAGGTTCTGATAAATCCAGGGAAACCTCTCTTCTGTACAATGTCTAGGAATGTTTCAGTTACCATATGTAGCATTTGTTCGGGAAAAGCTAACCAATGAAGTATTGGATAAGACCAGTATATACTTGTCTTACTGCCAGCCTTGAATTCTGAAACCAGTAAGAGAATTCAAGGTAAGACTGGTATTTCCCATGAAAGGCAGTCTTCCAGTTCTAGTTCATGCTCCGCTTTTTTAAGTCAAAGGCTTCTTGATACCATTCTGGTGTCATCTAACTTTGCTGACCCCCTTATAAATCTAAATAAAATGATGTCCAATAAAATGGCTATGTTGTATTGCAGAGAGCAAAAACATTTAAGTTTTCTTTGAATTTCATGGTTGAAAGGTCTTAACCTATAGCAATAAAACACTTTTCAAAAAGGTGATCATTTAGTGAATTGCATTTCTAACCTTTGAGCGTGCTCCTCAGGAGGTGGGTGTTGAAGTGGAAGTGCTGGTAGTGCGCGGGAGGCTCTGGAGAGAGAACGCCCCACTTCTCAGGGAGGAGACGCTTTCGTGGGCTCTGCAGGCTCTGCAATGAAACCCTAAAGCGCAGCTCCCGTCAGGACATGACATGCCCCTCACTGGACACGAGCAGAGGACGCAGGGCCGAGGGTCGCGTCTCCAGCCCAGCGGTGTACCAGGTGTCTTTCAAGTACTGTCTTTTTTTTTTTTTTTTTGAAGTACTGTCATTTTGGGACTATAGGAAGAAAGCGGGGGGTGACTTGGTACTTACGTGAGTTAAAACTCTTAACTTTCCCATTACAGACAGGCTTGAAAATTTAATCTTCAGTGCTCTTGTAGAATTCTCTGTGCCAAAAGCAGCATAGACTCTGTTTCGAGGGTGTCTGTACCAAAGTCGATACTGGGCGGTCTAATGAAACCGTACTGTACTCTGTAACATCTTAAGAATCAGGCCTTTGTCCCTACTTAAGGGTCTGCATTACTTCATACAAGTGGATAATTCTAACTACAAAAAAAAAAAAAAAACTGGAAATTTTTCTCTTTGTGATATAAAGATTTCTGCTGTTGTTAAATCTTCAGCATGGCCTCAATAAGTACAAATTCTCTTTTCACTGTGAAATAACATAGAAAGTGAAGAGATTTTTGGAGTATGTTCTGGATTCCATGGCTTGCTTTGAGCTAATAAAAGGTTTACCTTCTGTATCTAGTTACTTGTGCATTGTCTGACAATAAGTCTAACATTCTGGAGTATCTTCCCAATCTACTGTGGTTTCCTAACTTTGGGGCTTTTATAAATTTGCCACTTGTTTACTTTTCTGTGCAAGTTTATTAAGGCCATCATCTTATGCTCAATGCCTAACTCCAAACGAATAAAATATTCTTCCACCATTGTTTCTTTATTAGTAAATCATTGTTAGCTACCACCTTGCATCATGCTTTATGAACTACTTAATTGCCTGCAAGTAGACATACTACTGTGCGATACCTTTAAAAATGAAGTAAACAACTGCTAAGGAAGTAGGCAGTCTGTCTCCTTGGTTCTTCCCTTTAAGTTCTGAACTCTGGAATACTAAATACCAATTCTTCCCTTCATTAAGGAACTTAGTAATAGAAGTATTCTGAAGCGTACGTTTAGGTCGCATCAGTGTGCAGTTCACTTTGTTGAGAAGTTCATTCAGACGGACCCTGAGAAATGGCACAAGCATGCCTGTAGCCCCAGTTATTCAGCAGGCGGAGCCAGAGGGGTCATAAGTTTGAGCCCAGCCTGAGCAACCCAGTGAAACTATGTCTCAAAATAAAAATCAAACTGGAGGAAATACAATACAGTGCAAAGATTCTGGGTCCAGTCCTCAGTCTTGGGGTTTGAGCGTGGGGGTGGGGAGCTAAGAATATACAAACTGCTTCACTTTAAATTTTTAATAGATGGAAATGTTCTAAAGGGCCTACTTCAAACATTCTATTAATGTAGCATTTTTTTATAGTAATGTCCAACTATATGAAGTTAAATGCTTCATTTCAGACTCATGTGAATCCATTTTTAACATGTGAAGTCTTAAGGATTTTATCTGTGTACAGTTTGGTTTAAATGCATATACTAGGTCAGTGCATAATTTGCTCTGAATATTACTACTCTATAAATTGTAGGAAATAGCAATAAAGTACTATTTTCACATCACCTGCAATCTCACCAACTTTTACTCCTTATCTGTAGTTGATGTAGAGTATTGTCATTAATTGTCCCTCTGGCTGGTTTTAACAGTTTTCCTCAAAATACCACAGATCCATTTGCTTTGACTTACATTAAGAATATAGTTCTCACGTAATTTTTGTTCTTTTCCTATAGTTTGTCAGAGCAGTGATTGTGACTGGCCTTGTAGGAAGCAGATGCCTGGAGGACCAATCTCTGATTTTCTCAGTTGTCTGTTCATTGTGGCCTTGGTTGGCAGTGAATCTACTCATCCTTCGTGTGTTTAGCAACCAGCCACCCAGGTAACGCCATGCCCATTGGGGTTATTACTCAGCTTTGAATATCAGGGCACTGGTAGCACGCACAGCCTACCCAGAAACCGTCCTCTGTCTTCAGAGGCTGGTATCTGCCTTGGCTCATTGTATGGAAGATACATGAGGAGGGGTCTGCAGAGCTGTCACCTGAACACTACAGCCGGTGTCTTCACTACAAGTAGCCGTGCTCTGTTTGGGATAGACAGTAGAGTGGACCCTTTGTGTTGTAAACTAACTCTGGTTCCGTGTGCGAATCTCAGAGGGACTATGGAAACAATCTTGCTGCTCATACCGCCAGCAAAGACATGCAGAGGAGGCAGCCAGTGGCCTGCCGGCCTGCCTGCCTGGCCTTTGTTTCTGGTGATTCTAAGGTCCACCCAAAGTTGAGAACCTTTTTTTTTTTTTTTTTTTTTGAGAACCATTCTTGATGAGGAAGTTAAAGATATTTTGTAGTATTGGTTTTTTTCCTGAAAGAGATCAAAAGGCAAGTAACTATGGATGTGCAAAAAGATTAACTTTGGTTTGTCTTAAGTGGAAAAACCCAGACTTGAACCCCTTTTGTCAGGAGCTTTCTGGATGGTTTCAGAGTCCATGCTTTTCTGTATTTAAGTCATGCTTTTACCATACTACCTGAAACAGTACATGGGCATGAAATAACAGTTCTTAGTTTTGTTAGGTACCATGGTAACAACTCCACTGAAACAACTTTTAAATATAACTGCCATAGAGGACTGAGTTAAGTAGGTTAGTACCTGAGTGGAAGAGCATCAGTGGCCTTTAAATAAAGGTACATATGTTACTTCATGAAAATAGAGAGGATCAAATAGCTGTTTGTTATCCCCACAGGACAGTATTTTCTATAAACAAAGGAATCACGATTTGAAATCTTAGTTGTAAAAAGAACCATGATTCTCAGACAGACTGACACAAACTGAGTGTTTGCCAGGTAGAATAGATTAATCTGCTACAGAATCATGTATCAAGTGAAGCCTACCTGTAGTGAGAATGGTGGCACATACCTGGGGTCCTCACACCCTGGGCAGCTGAGCGAGAGCCCATCCTGGGTAATTTAGTGATGGCTTAGTGCCACCCTGTCTCAAAAAGTACTGGGGATAGAGTTCAGTGTGAAGGCCCTGGGTTCAGTCACTGGTGCTACAAAAAAAACAACAACAAAAAAATCTCCCTTTGAAACAATATTCTCAACTTGGAGCGTGGTGGTGCACACCTGTAATTCCCAGCATTTGGGAGGCTGAGGCAGGGGGATTGTTACAGGATCCAAGGCCAGGCTGGGCTATAAAGTGAGCTGAAGGTCAGCGTGAACTGCATACTGAGACTCTCGTCTCAAAAAGACCAAACAAACAAACAAAACAAAGAAATAACATTCTGGGTAAGGCTCAAAAATCTATCCATTATAGTACTTTTCTTCAGGAAAATGGAGATAGTTCTATAGGCCAGCCTTTAATTCTGTCTACTTTGTTTTCTAATGGTTAAAGATTGATAAATGAATGTAACTGGTTCCACATGGTTCATTACCGGTCTTAAACTTACAGACATGCTCTTCAAACTTGCTGGGTGGGAGGTCTGAATTCCTGAGTCTGTGTCTGCCTAGAAGTCTTCCCTCAGAGCTTTGTGATTTTCTTTGATCCTCTGACCTAACTGCTAAGTTTCTGATGTAAACACTGTAGTTTGGTACAACAGTAGTATAATACAGTTAAAAACAAGCTTTTAGGTCAGACAGTTACATTTATATAAGTTTATATTCTGGCTCTAGGCTCAGACAAAATAGTAAAGTTTCTAGATAAGTAATTGTTGGAAGGGTTAACATAAAGTGATTGTAATGAGGCCTGATAAGCGGTAGCATTTATTTTTTGTGATACTGGAGATTGAACCCCTAGGGCCTTTGCACTGAGCTTTTATTATTTTGATACTATACCTCAGTAAGCTGCCCAAGTAAGACTCAAGCATAAAGTCCTCCTACCTATTTCCCAAGGGCAGAGATTACAGGCTTGTGTCACTGTACCCTGCCATAAACATCTGTTTCAAATCTTAAAGTTATAAACTCACTGTTGTCAGTATTCCCTTGCCATATTGGTTATCCTTACTATTTGTCTACTGAAGTAGATTGTGCCAGCATTTCAGGAAACAGCTTACATTCCTTTTCTGGATTTTTGGGTCTTGCTGTGTAGTTCCGGCTGGCTTTGGACTCAGCATGTAGCCCAGGCTGCCCTTGAACCTGCAGTGACCCTCTTACCTCAGTCTCTCCCGTGCTGGGGTTACAGGTGTGCACCTCCATGCCCTGCTCCTTTCCTAGATATTAACAGCTCAAATTACAACTTTGTCTTCTTTGTACTTGCTAGAACTTTATACTATTTTGCCTTACCACATACTAGAGAAAATTACCTTTGGTTTCTCCACACCGTGACAGTTTTGACATTTGTCGAAACCCTTAGACGGATTAGCAAACCCTGGCTGATTTCATGATGCTGCTGTTTAAAATTACCAGAGACATGAGATGAGGACAACCCCAGCCTCCTTTCCTCCGTCTGCCGGGCAGATGCTGAGTGCCTGCTACCACCGGGCCCTGTGCTTCACATTGGGGCTACATGTTCTCAAGTGCTTCTCTACCGGAGACTTACAGGAACAGGAGGTGATTGTGGCAGCAACAAGCAAACCCCTGGGAGGCGCTGCCCATGTGGTAGTATGCACCTAAAGGCATGGATAGTGCGACTGGCTGTTTGCGTATTTAGAGGTGCCCTTACCTACCCTATGTGAGTGCAGTTCAAGGAATGAGCTGTGGCTTGAGGTAAAGACAGAATTATATGACTTACAAGAAAGACTGGATTTGGTTCTCTGTGATCAAAGGACATTTGTCAATTAAAGCAGCACACTACATATGGGGGACGGTTCTGCTAGCAGTGTACTGCATTGGTGGGGCTGCACAGTAAAATCGGAGGCAACACGACTAAGCTAGAAATTTACAATTTGAAGTCGGGCGTGGTGGTGCACGCCTGTAATCTCAGCACTCAGGAGGCTGAGGCAGGAGGATTGTTGTAAGTTCAAGGCCAGCCTTAGGGGTTGGGGATATAGCTCAGTGGAATAAGCGCTTGCCTAGCAAGCGCAGGGTCCTGAGTTCGATCCACAGTACCGCAAAAAAAAAAAAAAAGGGTTTTGTCAAGGCCAGCCTTGGCTACAAAGTGAGCACAGGGCCAGCCTGAACTCCATAGCGAGAGCGAGACCCTATCTCCAAAACAAAGAAGAAGCTTACAAGTTGAGCTAGTAAGTACAGCAGTTGTTCATTTTCCTGCATCCTATAGTATGCCAGGCAAAACATTTTACATCCATTAGCTCATCTCATCCTTGAAAACAAGGCACAAGTTAGGTGTCATTGCCATCTAAAGGAAAACTGAACAGTAAAGGTTTGTAACTCCCAGTCACGCAGTGTATCAGTGCTGACATTTGGGCTCGCTTCCAAGTGTGTCCAGCTCCACAGTGCGTGCTTCTAAAACCTGGCCGATACAGATAACACCAGCAGGAGGTGGCAGGGCTGGCATCGCTGCCTGGAGAAGAGAGAGAGTGCGCAGGAGTCCTTAGGAAGGGTGGACCTTGTCGCCAAATGGAGAGAGCATTGTGAAGTTTAGGCCTGAGGCCATTGCTGTCAAGTAGATTTGGGAGTGGGAGAGGGCTGGGGCATGGCTCCGTAACAGAGTGCCTCGTAGCTGATATAGGAGGTCCTCAGCACAGGGAATAACCAAATTGGGAGGGAAGTATGCAGAGAAAAGTCATTCCGCACATGAATGTGTTTAGATCCTTTGGGGACAGGCACGTGAAGAAGCCTAGAAGGCAGCTCAGTACACGTGGGCCGGGAACTTGGGAGGAGCTCGGTTGAAGAGAGTTAGTTGTCTGTAGAATGGGCCAGACAAGACTGCTCAGGAAAACTAAGCAAAGATGACCGCTCTGGTGAATACTGGCACAGGGAGGTAGAGGAAGGGAAGCCTGCACGAGAGACCGAGGGGTCATGGTGAAAACAAACTAGAGAAGGTGTGCGGTAGCTGTGTTACAGATCCAGTGATTCAAAGAGTGATGCCAGTAGGGTCAGAAATCAAGATACGTAATTCACACCCACAAAACGTAGCAAATGTAAAGTCTGCATAACAAAAGTTGGTAGTAAATGTGGCAAAATGTTTAGTTGGCCTTTTAATTTAGGTTTGTTTGGAGTCCCTTGAAGGTTAAAAACTTTTTTTTTTGTTTTGTCTTCCCCGCTGAAGGAATAGGAAACGGGAATAGTTTACTCAGAAAGCAGGGAAATTATACTTGAAACAAATGACCCTTTGGGTCCTGTGCTTTCTCAAAGGTCAGGGTGCTTTAATTTACTAGAAATGACCAGGGCTGGGAACAAGTAGCACAGGCCTGTAATCCTAGCTACCTTTGCAGACTAAGTCAGGAATACCACAAACTGGAGCCCAGCCTGGACAGAAATAGCAAGCCCCTATCATAGGATTGTTTTTTAAGGGGTTGGAGATGTAGCTCAGTGGTATGGTGCTTGTCTAAGGTTTTTGTGGGGTTTTTTGTTTTTGTTTTTGTCTTTTTGAGACAAGGTCTCACTATGCAGTTCAGGCTGGCCTTGAGCTCACTTTGTAGCTCATACTGGCCTCGAACTTGCAATAATCCTCCTGCCTCAGCCTCCCAAGTGGTGGGATTACAGGTGTGCAGCACCACGCCTGGCTCTGTTTGCCTAGGATTGACAAAGTTCTGGGTTCAATCCCCAGTGTTGGAGGTGTAGGAGATCATAAGGGGAAGTTAATAGGATATATAATGTAATTTGTTCAAATGCAGGTTTTCCTAAGACCCTGAGAAGAAAGGTGGAATTTCTCCCCCCGCATTAGGAATCAAACTCAGAACCTTGCGCTTACCAGGCAGGCACCATGCCACTAAGCTGCATCCCTTGTATAATGTAATTTGTGAGAAGAAAGAGACTTGGATGCCTAGTGCGTTGTTATACTTTGTGATTTCTAAAGTGTGTCTTTGAGCCAGCTCTGGGGGCACACACCTGTAATCCCGGCACTCGGGAGGCTGAGGCCTGAGGATCATTGCAAATTTAGAACCAGCCTGGGCTGCAAAGCAAGCTGAAGGCCAGCCTGCATAGCGAGACCCTGTCTCAAAAAGACCAAAGAAAAAGTTCTTTGTATTGTCCTTTCTGTAGGTGAAGATACATGTCCCAGAGATAGTAAGTGATTCACTAAAAAGACTGGCCAGCGGTGGCAGGAAATCAGGGCAAAGAACCCATGCACTGATCTTTCCCTGCATTGTTTCTCCCTTAACAGCTGGTGGTTCAAGATAACATAACTGCAGATGCTAGAGAAAGAAGATACAGTCAGGTTCTTAGATTCAGAGCAGGCTACACTACACTGTTCCTGGGTCACACTGTTTTGCTAGGGGTTATTACTGAATTTATTTATTTATTTATTTATTTTTTCCGGGACCGGGGATTGAACTCAGGGCCTTAGTGCTTAGTGGGCAAGCACTTACACCACTGAGCTATACCTCCAGCCCCTATTACTGAATTTAAATGCCTTGTGCTATTTTTAAACTTCTTAGAAGAAGAGGATTGAGATGAAATACGAGTATTTTTAGCTATGTCTTTTTAATGGTTTTATTTAAACTATGCATTTTTAAAACAAAGTTTATCCATTTTGATATATATAAAATACTTAATGGTGACACTGTTTCATGCTCCAAACTGTTGTTCTTTTCATAATGCTGTTATTCTGGCATTTGGAATTCCTTTTAGTAAAGGGAAGGTGGATCTTTAAAATGGTGAAGGTAAGTACCTGAGATCATTCACCAAATCCGTGAAGTTAGAACCTACAATCCCAGTATTTCTTGTGCAGAGTACATTGCCCTGCAGAATTACTCTATAGTGTGTGTGTGTGTGTGTGTGTGTGTGTGTGTGTGTGGCGCTAATAGTGTCTCGTTACAGATGTAGTCATAGCTAGAGAGTTCCAGTAAGGCTTGTTTGAGACAGGGTCTTGCTATGTAGTTTAGGCTGGCCTCCAACCTGTGGTGACCTTCCTATTTCAGCCTTTTTAGCGCTGGGATAACAGGTATGTGTCACCATGCCCGCCAAGTCTGTTCTAAAATGTCATACATAATTTGAAACCAAAAAAGAAGAATCTGTCTGCACTCTAACAGCGTGACACTTCAGCCCTACAAGTGAGTGACGACTCAGTAAAATTAGGAAGACGGTGTTGCAGACTGTGTAAACTTGCAATTCTAATCGTCATTAGGTTTTGCAGTTAGCAAATCATTTTATCAATTCATCAAAATCGGTTTCTACAGAGTAGTGGAAATCAAAACAGGGAAGTAGGTTGAACAGTGAACGAGAGATAAAGATAGAGACACGAAAGGACACCGTTTTCCTCAACTTTGAGGTAGACAGAAGAGCTGGAAGGCCGAGAGCAAAAGGAGATAAAGAGAGAGGTCAGATATTTGAGAAACTTGAGCTTGATTGTAATTTGAAGAAAAGGAACTTGGATAGAAGCAGGAGGAAATTGATTGTGTAACAGAAAATGCCCCCCCCCCCGCCCCCATACACTTCAGTTCTTAGTTGCCCAGGTAATAGTTCCTGTTCCAGTTCTGGGTGCTCCAGTCTCTTAGAAACAGCTGGTCACTGTGATGCACAGTGTGTGAACCAGTCTGCAGTTCACAAGCCATCCTGCCTGTGAGCTTCCTACTTGCTTGTCTTATGGAAGCCCGAGAGCACCAGAGGTCAGGGTCTGACACTTGCTCCGGGAAGGATCCCGATCAGTGCTTGTTTACATGAATAACGCTGCCTCTGAGTCCTGCGTGTCATTTCGGTGTTTCTGCTTGCCGGAGCAGTAGAGCCAGGCCACAAAGGAGACAGGAAAAGTGGCCTTAGCAGAGACACCTGTTCTACAGTAAGAGAATGGTTATAAAAAAATTTGTGGCTGTGAAGGGAGACATTTATACTAAGTGTCCAGCAGTTCTTACAAAGTAAAAACAGGTGACCCAGGTGCAGTGGTATAGACCTGTAATCCTAGCCACTTAGGCTGAGTAGGGGGTTGCAAGTTCAAATCTCACCTTGATAACTTAGTAAGACAGTGCCTGAAAACGAGAGCTGTGGCTATAACTCGGTGCCCCTGAGTTCAGTCATCAGCACCATTTTTTAAAAAGTGCTAGGTATTTGTGTATTAGGAGTAGGTAAAGCGTTAGCTTGCAGGCTCAAGGAGAACAGATGGTTTCAAAGATCTGATTAAAGACAAAAGCAGCAATGAACACTGTTAATCACAAAGGTGGCTTTGAAGTCATAAAAGTTTTGTAGTTAACTATTCCCAGGACCAGGCAGATTAAAGGACTGATCCAGAATTGTGCATTGGAGAGTGGATGTTGGAGAGTGGACAGAAAGAAGGAATTGAGAGTGATTGAAAAATGTGTAGAAGAATTGATCATTGGAACAGTTAAGAGACCTAGGCCAGATCTGGAAGGCAACAGGACCAAGAATAGACCGGAAGAGGCCTATCCTCCTACTATGTGTCCCACCTGCCCAGAGCCTTTCCCTGTGCTGTGATGTGAAGAGCCGAGGAGCGAACCAGAGCGTAAGATTTAAGTTGCACTCTGGGGAGAAAGGACCTTGAACAAGGCTGCCCCCCCCAAGGTGCTGGTGCTTGTGTATGAGGCCAACATCAGCGAGTACTGGGTGAGACGCAGAGGGCAGAAATAGCCCAGAATATATGACCTCTTTTAATGGCTGGAACTGAGGCTGGGGCAGAGGGGCAACTAAAGATCATTTGCTTTGTGGTATCGATGGAAAGTGCAGAATGTAGTGTAAATCAGGAAGAAAAAGCCATAGCCCTCCTGAGCAGTGCAGGAAGAAAAGCGTGCAGCAGCCTGGTGTTGATTCTGTTGTGACACCTCTGTGTTGAAGAGGATGACAGAAGCTTGGGAAGCAGTCCCTCCAGCACCAGGAATCAAGAAAAAGATGAAAAGATGAGTAAAGAAAAGACAAGTAAAAAGAATAACTAGAAGCCAGGATGTAAGGGAGAAGCAGCGTGCAGATGACTGTTAACTGAATGAGCAGAAAGGCCAGCATTGACTCTAAACCCTATAGGAAGCACCTTGCTGTCAGGGCAGCCTTTCCAGCCAGTGCGAGGCCTTGTCCCAGCATGCCACAGCCTGCCAACATGAGCACAGTTGCGAGCTGTCAGCAAAGTGGATGGATTCAAACAACCTTCGATGGTGCTCTCCGTTGGTCTCGCTCTCCTGGTGAACAGGCTCAGTATAAAGGGCTGGCACTGTATAGTTTTCCTTCCAGTTAGGGGGTGTGTCACAAATGCTAATAAAGCCAGAAGGCACTCCCTTCCTAGCTGCCACTGTGAATGCATCTGTCACCCTCAAAAGAGAAAGCCAGGCCAGAAGTGTTGCAGGTTTTGTGGCAGTCTCCACACCACACTGCCAGCTGACCCACTGTCCCAGCAGCCTCTGCCCACGGCTGGCAGCAGGTCATGCCTCCCCCATACCCAGGCTGTCTTGCACCTGCAGAGATAAGCACTATACGCATAAACACTATACACAGCAGATCGTCTCGCTGTGCAGTTCAGGCTGGCCTTGAGCTCACTTTGTAGCCCAGGCTGGCCTCGAACTTGCAACAATCCTCCTGCCTCAGCATCCCAAGTGCTAGGATTACAGGCTGTACCACCATGCCCAGCCGTTTCTTGTCTTTAAACAGAGAAAAACTTGAAATGTTTAAAAGGTTCTTTTCTAGAAGCTTGCATACAATATTTGATACTCTTTGTAAAACTTCCAAAAATCCAGGGAAAGATGCCTTTTTCTGAAAAGACCCTGAAGTCCTTACTCAAGCATTTTGGTCTCTTACGTATTTTTTAATGACCTACCATAATGCCTTTTCCCAGAGTTGGTGCCTATGAGGAGTACTGCTGTCCCAGGAAGGCAGAGTAGTGTATCAAGTTTTGGTGGCTCTGTAAAAACAAGTGCTGTGTTCAACTCTGGACTCTGGGTTCCAAATCAAGTAACTTAACAGACTGGCATGCATTCCTTACAGAGTGCGAGCAAAAGCCCGCCTGGGGGCGGAGGACAGAGGCAGGCGCTGGTATCTGAGTCGCCACATTCTGTGGTTATTTGTGCTACTTACTTCCTGGGTACTGGGAGCACGCTGGCCATCTGTGTTCACAGTAGAACGTCGGTGAATGTGCACAGAGCCCTTTTTGTTTTGCAGACATTGCATTCAGGTTTTAGTGATAACCATATCTCTTGTTAGCATTACACTTTTTTTCAAACTGTTTTCCTCTTTGTAATGATGAACAATTCTGTCCAACAGATTTTGGTTCGTATTGGGAAACTGTAAAGTGATCTCAAAAGTATTTCAGAAGGCATCAGTGTTGATGGCAAAGAAAATTTGGAATCATACATTCACTAATAAGCTCCCCCTCTGTGAAGCATTTTTGGTGACCTGAATAATTGGCTGCCTTAGGGAAAGTAAAAGAAACAAGTTATATACATTATATGTTCTCCCTATGATGAATGTAATCAGTTTGTGCTGGAAACATACACTATGAAAAATTGCAAAAAGTTATTTGTAGGGTTCAAATTGGGCCTGATGCCTCCAGCCCCTAGCTTGCTTGCCAGCAGAGGCACTACTCTCAGCAGAGAACTCAGCTCAGTACTGAAGCTGTCATCGGCAAGCACTGGGTATCATAAAGGAGATAAGACACAAGGAATTTTGCAGGTCCTGGGGCAATCTGGAGACACCTCAAAACTTACACTGGACATTTTAAAGACTTCGGCAACCAAAGTGCAAGACTGCCAGAGAACTTTGACCATAGATGTTTATTAAAAGCTTCACGTTTAAACCAGGTGTGGTACACACCTATAATCCTAGCACTTGGGAGGCAGAGGCAGGAGGATCACCATGAGTTCAAGGCCAGCCTGAGTTACCTGGTGCGTTCAAGGCCAGCCTGCACTATATAGACAACTGTCTCAAGAAAAAGGTCTTCCCGCCTAATGTCCCCTGTCCTCTTTCCATACCTGTAAAAGGGGTACACTTCTCTTTGTTCATGACCGATGGTCTTACGTGCTTTGCCTGTGCCCAGGCACAATAAAATCCATGTAATAGGGGCTGGGGATATAGTTCAGTGGAATAAGCGCCTGCCTAGCAAGCACAAGGTCCTGAGTTTGATCCCCAGTACCACCAAAAAAAAAAAAAAAAAAAAAAAAAAACTTTATTTGGGGCTGGGGGTATAGCTCAGTGGCATAAGCACTTGCCTGGCAAGCGCAAGGTCCTGAGTTCGATCCCTGGTACCAGAAAAGAAAAATAAAATAAAATAAAATCCATGTAATGTTGCCTTTACACGAGCCTGGTGGTCTCTGCCCCCCCCATATTATAGTATTGCCTCTTAGTTGAGAAATGGAGATGTTAATGAGCTTGGATGTCAGGCATAAAAGGGACAGGATGGAAAGCTAAGAATGCAAAATTGGAGTAATTGAAAATCACTGTGGGGAATGTAGATGAGGTAAGTAAGGTACAAGTGGCTGTGGGTGGTCATTTGACTGTTTGCATGGATGGTGGCATTTAAGAAATGATGAAATGGCATCTAAAGGAATGGCAAGAGCCAGATATAATGCCGCTGTGGTAGGGGGATCTGAACGTTAGGGCCAAAGCAACATGAGGATTCATCCTGATGGTTAGTGGATGTGAGGGATGAAAATGGATGTATTGAGCTCTGAAGAATTTAAAGTTTTTAAAGGACCAGCATTCAGGAGGCTGAGGCGGGAGGATTGCCATGAGTTTGAGGCTCGCCTGGACTACGCAAGTGAATTTAAGGCCCGCCTGCACTAAATAATGGGACCCTGCTTCAAAACAAAGTTTTCAAAGGAGAGTGAAATGGTTTAGAAGCTGCCATGAGACCAAAAATAGCAATACCAGGTCTGAGCCTTCCGGTCAATAGAATTTGAAGGAGCTGCTAAGGAAGCAGTGTCTTTGAGAAAACTCAAGGAGATGGAAGACACACATCAAAACAAGCGGGTGGCCTGGGCCAGCCTGTAGTGGAGTAGGTTGCCAAGCTGTGCGACAACGAGGGCGGAGAGAGCACCCTGTGAGGCCGGGGACACAGTGCAGTCTGGTGAGGGGAGGAGGGTGAGTGAAGGTGCTGCCTCCTGAGCGCTGGCTGAGGATAACGGAAGTGGGGTCGCTCTGAAGGTTCCTGGCTTTCGACCAAGATCTTTGGAGCAAAACTGATAGCTGAAGGTCTCGGGCAGCGTTTGCCCTTCTTTCTGTAGGGGTGTCTGTCTGTAGGGGTGTCTGGGGTCCTGGGTATTGGTAATTGCTGCGTCCTTGCCAGGGCTGCCGTGCAGAAAGCAAAGTGCTGCTGTTCGATCTCTGCCGGACTTGCTTGTGTGTGACAAAGCAGCAGTCGATTTCCCGTGTCACCTTCAGGTGTGATGTGCAAAAGGCTAAACCCAACAGCTGTGCTCTATATACTGCACCCTCTGTAGCGTAAAGATAGTATCTATGCTTTCTGTGGTGCAGTTTTCCTGCTTTGGTTCAAGATAGATTTCACTCCCCACTTTGCAGAGGTTAGATACAGTGGTATCTGGACTCGCACAGGTCTAAAACCCGGAACCCGGAGTCCAAAGTTGAACACAGCAGATACAGTGGTATCTGGACTCGCACAAGCCTAAAACCTGGAAGCTTCTCGGGCAGTTCACAAATCGAAGTGAGTAATAATACGTCCTAGGTAAAGTAGACTTTGTATATATTGTGCATAGGAAGAAAGTACTAAATGCCCCCATCGTTACTTCTTTACTAAGAGCATTATTAAAGGCTGCCGGGTACCGAGTCCAGTCTGTGACTGCAGAGATGAGAGCCACATGGCCCTTGCCCTAAAACCCCCGTAACCCAATAGGAGACAGAAGTGCTGTGGCAGCAGGGATATTTGAGTTAATACGGTAGGCGCGGCCGTGCATTCTGCCCCCTCTTCAGGTGGAGAGGCTGGGACCCCCTCGGCTGTGGCTTGCAGTTTCCTCTGCAGCCTCTTCCACGCTCAGGTTCAGCGCAAGCGCATTTCTGATGGCCCAGGAGCTGAGGAGTCGGGTCTCCAGGCACAGCGCGCTGTACGTCTACGCGTCTGATCACTGCCCACAGAGACGCTGGGAGTGCTCCAGCCCCAACGCCAGTGAAACCCCCTTTATCATTGCTCCTCAAAACCTGCTCCGCAGCTTTTTGCGCACCACCATCTTGGCTGTCAAGTCAGAAGCAGGGAAGTCATCTTTGGTGTCTCCCTCTTGCGGATTTTCCACGGTGTAACCGTTAGGAAGTTACGTGTATTATGTCTGCAAAACTTGTAGCTCCACCACTCCTCCCATTTCCATGTCTGCAGGCTTCTTTAGCATCTTTTGCCTAAATTACAGCGAGAAGCTCTGTTCCTTGCTTGTAATCTTTTCTCCTTGTAATCTGTTCTCCGCGGTCCAACTAGAATATTCCTCCCCAAATACAAATCTAATACCTTCATTCCTCGGCTCAAGGCCCTTTGATAGCTTTCCGTTGCTTGTGGAATCAAGTCGTGCACAGGGCACTGCAGAATCCATGTCCACCCTCCGCCTCGCTGTCCCCTCAGTTCGCTCTTACTCCTGCTTTCGTGTTAGAGAAACCCCTCGGCTGTCCAGCCCCTTCACTGCTAGTGTTGCTTGCTGGAGCTCACGTTTCCCTTCCCTTTGCTGTCAGAGCACTCCTAAGCCTGTGCACAAATACTTAGTTGTCTATTTCAGCTACCCTCATCTTGGGGCAGGAATCAGGTAGTTGATTTAATTTGGTTGTGCATACCGGGCATGGTGGTGCACACCTGTAATCCCCACACTTCGGAGGCTGAGGCAGGAGGTTGCAAGTTTAAGACCAGCCTGGGCTACCGAGTGAACTCAAGGTTGGCCTGAACTGTGAGACCCTATCTCAAAAGGACCAAAAACAAATTGGTTGTGCATGTATCATGGGAAAGCCTTGAGCATGTGGTAGTCAGAGGATCCCCATTACCTGCCCAGGTGAGGCATGCAATTACTGGGGCAGTCAAACACCCTTGGGAAAGAAATATCATTGCTCGGGCTCTCCCTGTGTTCCTGAATGGCTACATGAGGGAATTTGAACACTCTGGAATGTTTCAACAACTAAATGGCAACATTGTCTCATGGTTTACATGTAACAGAGAAGTTGATTAAAATTAAGTTTTCTCAATGAGCTGTGTGGTTTTATGTTACGGGGCTTTATCTCACTATTCAAACTCTGAGTTTAAATATTCTCTAGTAGAGTTTTTGTTTGATTTGATTTAGGTTTCTGAGAGAGGGTCTCACTGTGTAGGAGGTAGGAGGATTGCTGTGAGTTCAACGTTAGCCTGGACTACATAGTGAGACCCTGTCTCAAAAAATCCATAAATAAATAAAGTATCTGCCAAACACAGAGTAGCTACTCATTCAGGGCCATTAGGGAGAGGACCCTGACAGGTGTACCCATGCCTTCTGAACAGTGTGAAGACCTCAGAGGGAGCGTGTTCATGGAGCATGTGAATGCATTTGGTGCTGTGCAAAGCCCTTGCCAACACTCAAAACAGGCTTCTACCATGACTGTGCTTCACCATGCTCCAGGCTGTGGCCTAAGCAATACCTTTTTCCTCTCAGATGAGAAAGTTGTGTAACATAAATTGTCTCGATACAATATCTGACATTGGCAGCAAGCATAGTCTAGGCAAATCTTAGGTTTGCAATCTGAATTCCTACAGTTCTAGACCAAACTCCCTTCCAGTCAAACTGACCTACACAACAACCTTTAAAGTCTTAAGATTTTAACCTTTGCTTTCTGTCAGCATAGAATTCACCATGTAATTTCTATTCCTTGCTTTGTCTTGGGGTTTGTTTGTGGTACTAGTGATTGAAAACAGGGCCTCTTCGTCTCACGCATGCTAGACAAGTGCTGTACCACTGAGCTACTAGTGATTTCTGTTTTATTTTGAGACAGGGTCTTGCTAAATTGCCCATGCTGCCTCAAACTTGAGATCCTCCTGTGTCCACCTCCTGTATAGCTGGGATTGCAGCCAATTCCTAATCCTTTCTTTCTTTGAGACAGGTTTTTACTATATAGTTCAGGTTGGCTTGAACTCACTATTTAGGCCAGGCTGTCCTTAAATTTACAGTGATCCCCCTGCCCTAGTCTCTCAAGTGCTGGGATTACAGACATGTACTATCACCCCTAGCCCGTAATCCTTTCTAAAGCCAGCATATATCTCACTTTGTGAAGTATTCCTGGCCACTTTAACCCATCAAGATATGCTCCCTTCCTGTAAATACAGCTTCATTTTACTAAACACGTAGTTTCGGAATATCTGACTGTAACAGTTCATACTACTTCTGATGACAACATTTTATTTATAGAAATCTTAGGCAGCTATGGTGGCCCACACCTATAATCCCAGCACTCAGGAGGCTGAGGTAGGAGGATCGCCACAAGTCTGAGGCCAGCCTGGGCTACATAGTATGAGGCCAGTCTGAACTACCTGGGAAGACCCTAGCTCAGTAAAAATGAACCCACTAGATTAAGGCCAGGGGCCATGTTTCTTCCTTGTATCTCTCAATACCTCCACAATAAGGCACTCTACAAAGGAGTTGCCGAATATTCGATGGATGAACTTCGGTTTGTTGGTGTAGCTTTGTTGTAGTTCTAGGGATCCAGGTAGGGGAGCTCTGTACCATCTGCATCCCCATCCCTTCTTAGTTTTTATTTTGAGACGGAGTCTCACTAAGTTGCTCAGGTGGTACTCAAACTTTCAATCCTCCTGCTTCAGCCTCCCTTCATGCTAGGATTATAGGTGGATGTGTGCCACCCTGCCCAGCTGTTTGGCAATGTCTTTAATTTGGTTAGCAAAAAATCAGGCAATTAACATAATCAAAATCAACCTGTAAAGATATAGGGCAAACATAATTGACCTATGGTAGTTACAATTTTATGTATGACCTTTAGGTTGCTTCATACAATAGTATATTATGGTGGAAAGCAAGGTTGGGGCCTGCTTTGCACTTTGGGTTCAGGAACTGTATTTTACAGGTGTGTACCACGGAGCATGGTGGTGCACATCTGTAATCCTAGCACTCTGGGAGGCTAAGGCAGGAAGATCACTAATTTGAGCTTAGCCTGGGCAACTTTGCAAGATCCTGTCTCAAGAACATTTAGAAGGGCTGGGGATGTAACTTAGGGTAGGCTCTGAGTTCAGTCCTCGGTACAAACAAAGCTATTCCGTCTTACAAGGTTGTGAGATTTAGCTCTTCACGCATATCTGAAAGGGTTAACAGTATTCCTGGAGCATTGGCAATGAGGGTGAGTGGGAAAAGAGGTGTGAAGTGAGGGTACACAAGTGACTAGAAGCCAAGTTATAAAGTCCTTGTCTCGGTTATTTTTCTCTCATTGCTGAGACAAAAAACGTGACACCCAAAATGAAGGAAGGAAAGGTTTATTTAGCTCACAGTGTGCGGAGGTTTCAGTCCCTACTTGTCTGGCTTCAAGGCAGAGTGGCACATGGCAGAGGGGAAATGTTCATGGCTGCAGTGGAAGATAGCAAAGGCAAGCTCATTTCCCCCCATAGTGTAAGCAGGGACCCCACCCAGGCTGTGTGTAGCACTCACATAATCTCCATGCCCTCCTGCACAGGGTCAGGATGAATACAAAGTAAGCGCCTTGGCTCCCTGCTGAGTCACACAGTTAACCTGAACTTCTCAAATTGACACTGTATCTACCATAACAGTCCTGTAAACCATGGTACCAAGCATTTGGGCTTAACCCCACATCACTAGCAAACCACTCACTTTAAATAGTGAAGTGAATTTTGTGGGGGTTTTTTGCCTTTTTTTTTTTTTTTCATTACTAGGGATGGAACCCAAGACTTTGGGCGTGCTAAGCAACTGCTGTACCACTGAATTGCATCCCAAGCATTAGATTTCTTTTCTAGCCTTGTAAGGCTGAGGCAGGAGGATTCCCATGAGTTCAAGGCCAGCTTGAGACCTTGTCTGAAAACAAAACAACAAAAACCTAAAAAATAAGGATATCAAATGGAACCAGAAATCTAAGGCACATAATGTAGCAAAATCCAGGTGGAGGGGCACACACATACATTCCTAGCACCTTGGGAAGCTGAGGCAGGAGGATCCAAATTCAGGCCCAACCTGGTTAACTTAGTGACTCAGAAAGAACCTGCCTCAAAAAATAAAGTTTTTGAGTTCACTCCCCAGCATGGGGGTGGGATAGGAGGCACCTTATATTGAACACTGGTTAACATACATCCCAGTCTAGGTAAATGAAGAACACGTGGATAAGAACATTACATGGGGAAAAGGGAAGGAGATGTGTATTTGCTAGATGAGTGTTTATTATGATGTTATGTTTCACTGAAGGCACTCCATCTTTGATAATGTTAATATTCTTCATTTTTTAATTTTAATTTTGGGGGAACAGTACTGGGGATCAAACTCAGGACCTTGCACTTGCCAGGCCGGCACTTACTCCACTGAGCTATATCCCCAGCCCAATATTCTTCATTTTAGACATAAAATTTTTAAAATGTAACTTGATTTCCTTAGTATCACTAATACATAAATTTTAACTTGAAACTAACAAAGAAGTTCTTAACTAATTCATACTCTCCCCCAAAAAATATGTAGCTGAAAAACAAATGACAACACATAATAAATAAAAAACAATTATTTGGAATGAAAGTGGTATTTGAGAAAAAGCAGCTTTAATGAGATGATAGTTTAATGCTACTTATTTTAGCAATAGTTGCAAAAAAGACTTGTGCTTTTAAAGGGTTTCGGAGGCTAATGGCACTAGTTATTTTAGTTTTTTTTTTTTTAACTTTAGGGTTTTTGTCAGTTTTGCATTGCTAGGGCTTAAACCTAGGACCTTGCCCATGGCATGTACTCTACCAGTGAGCCAAATTCCTAGGCAATTATTTCATATTTATAATTTTACTTTTCCTTTGGTTCTTATTTTTTGTTTTTATTTTTTTGGTACTAGGAATTGAACTCAGGACCTTGAGCTTGTCAGCAGGTGCTTATGCCACTGAACTATATCCCTGGCCCTCCGTTGGTTCTTGAGACAGAGTCTGACTATGCAGTTCAGACTGGCTTGGATCTCACTGTATAGCCTTGGTGGGCCTCAAACTTACGGCAATCCTCCTGCCTCAGTCTCCTGAGTGCTAAGATCCCAAGCATGTGCCACCATGCCTAGCTGTAGTTTCATTTATAAATACCAAATGTGTGCCTAGTACAATTCATGCATTTATTACCATAGATGTTTGCTTTTTTCTCTTTTTGGTGCTGGGGATTGAATCCAAGGCCTCAAAAATGCCTTTATCACTGGACCACGTGCCCTGCCCCAATGTACCTCTGTTCTGCGTTTCGGGGGAAAATGAAAAGAAAGACGCCTCCCTCTGGTGGCCACCAGAGGGCAGGAGTGAGGAGCTGAACAGCTGTCCCATTTAGGGATGCTTGACTCAGTATGCAAAAGTTAATCATGCATAATTCTCATCCCAAGGAAATGCTTCTAATGTGGTCTTTTTGAGACAGGGACTCGCTATGCAGTTCAGGCTGGCCTTGAGCTCACTTTATAGCCCAAGCTGGTGTTGGCCATTGAACTTGAAAAGATCCTCCTGCCTCAGCCTCCCCAGTGCTGGGATTACAGGCGTGCACCACCACATCCAGCCCAAGAAAACTCTTTTAACATTTGGTTTTTCCTTTATAAAAAGGGCTTGTATTAAATGAAAAAAGAATATGTGAATCAAATACAAAATACCAAAAGCTTCACACACAGCTCTCAGAGAAGTACAAGGCCAATCCGAAAGTCAAGGGGCTGCCTCCTTTCATCACGATGGAAATAGATTTATTTGTTTATTTATTGTCTTTCTGAGACAAGGTCTGGAGATACACTTCAGGCTGACCTTGAACTCACTTTGTAGCTCAGGCTGGTCTCAAACTTGCAGTGATCCTCCTGCCTCAGCCTCCCTAGTGCTGGGTATTACAGGCGTGCACCACCATGCCTGGCTAAGGATTTGGGGTTTTGTCTGCATTGTTGGGAACTGAACCCAGGATCTGGTGCAGGCTAAGCGCCTCCCCAGCCCTTGCTGACATTCTGATGCTCATGCTCCCCACCGCAGACTTATTCTACATCCTTGGCCAAGTTTTTATAGGACAGAATGGGGACACAGACATCCTTGTAGTTGGGGTTTGCAAGGGAAGTAATTTAATACAGGACACATAACTTACAGGATTCTCTTACAACATTCATTCCAAGAGTCAAGTGGAAGAGAGTGCAGGAGATCTGTACACACACTAGAGACCCAAA
This sequence comes from Dinomys branickii, assembly GCA_004027595.1. Taxonomy (NCBI): domain Eukaryota; kingdom Metazoa; phylum Chordata; class Mammalia; order Rodentia; family Dinomyidae; genus Dinomys; species Dinomys branickii. Next base: position 96,077 of record PVLD010004927.1, read on the forward strand.
GGATCCAGCTGGAGGCCTAGAGCCCACGACAATGTCTCATGCAAGTCTGTATCAAGGATCTGCGTTGGGAAGGCCCAGAGGTCAGTGGTGGAAGCTAGAAAGACTACACCAACGGGGTGAAAGATCTGTGCTTGCAGGCTGAGGGATTTGCAGTGGAGCCAGGAAGTAATGCTCAAAGTAAGGACCAGAGCTCCCCCAAAGTGAACCACAGCCATCCTCAGGGACAGTGAGGACCCAGGTTCCTCTGAGGATAACAGCTGAGTTCATGTCAGGAAAGCCAGCGCGACAGCCTTCTTCAGGAAAGTCAACAGCGCACTGTCTTCCCGTCCAGTTCTGCCTCTTATGCTGCCAGCAACAATCTTCAGGTGTCACACATACACAATCCTCAGGTGTCACACACACACAGCACCACGCTGACGCCGACTCAGTTCAGCTGAGTGTTAAAAGCTGACCAATAGTTAATCCACCACAGACATACTGTTTTTAATCAGCTTTTTCCATCTTTAACACAAAATACGTGGCTGGCTGGGCATGGTGTGGCTCATGCCTGTGATCCCAGGAGGCTGAAGTAGGTGAATCCTTAAGAGTTCAAGGCCAGCCTGAACTGCATAGCGAGACTGTCTCCAAAAGACCATATAGACCAGGAGTATAGCTTAGCAGCATAGTGCCTGCCTAGAAGGTGCAACGATGTGAGTTCAATTCCTGGTAACAATAACAATGAAAAATACTGCGTATATCACACTTTAAAACACCACACACACAAAAATGTGGGAGGCACCTTTTGTGTCAATGAATGCACTTTTTTTTTTTTTTTTTTTGTCTTTTTGAAACAGGGTCTCACTATGCAGTTCCAGCTGGCCTTGAGCTCACTTTGTAGCCCAGGCTGGTCTCAAACTTGCGACGATCCTCCTGCGTCAGCCTCCGAAGTGCTGGGATTACAGGGTGCGCCTTTGCATCCAGCAATGAATGCACTTCTACCACATTATTCTTTTATCTTTTTTATGCTGGGGATTAGACCCAGAGCCTTGCATATGCTAAGCACACGCTCTACCACATCTCCAGTTCCCCACAACAGCGTGGTTTTCTTTCTTTTTTGAGACAACCTCACTATGAAGCCCAGGCTGGCCTCAGACTCACAACTTTGTACCTCATCTTCCAGTGCTGTAGCACTGTCCCCATCTTACATCATTGTGTTGTGGTTCTTTTGGTGGTAGAATTGGGCATGGAACTGCATCCAGGTGCTTTTTATTTTAAGAAAGGGTCTTGTTAGCTTTCTAAATCATTCAGGCTGGGCTCAAACTTGAGACTGTCCTGTGTCAGCCTCCCAGAATGATGGAATGACTGATGTGTGCCACCACGCCAGGCTCTCACATTGTTTTTCTAACATCTTTAAAAGCTTCATGGTATTCTATGAGTTTTGTGGTTTTTTTGAGACAGGGTCTCAATATGCATTTCAGGCTGGCCTCAAACTTGCAATAGTCCTGCCTCAGCCTTCCAAGTGCTGGGATTACAGGTGTGCGCCACCATGCCGGGCCAGGTTTTCGTTTAAAGCCGAACAATTTTTGAGACAGGGTCTTGAACTCAGTATGTAGCCCAGGCTGACCTTGAACTCAGGGTCATCCTCCTTCCTGCCTCAGCCTCCCCAGTACAGGTGTGCACCACCACTCCAGGCAAAATGTATTTAAACCATCTTCTAAGAATAAATGCTTTAAAACCAGGAGAGATAGTGCACATCTGTAATCCCAGTGCTCGGAAGGCTTGAGTTTGAGGTTAGCCTGAACTACACAGTGAGGCTGTCTCAAAAAAACAAAAAACCAAAAAAAACAGAAATAACCCTATCATAGCCCACAAGCACATCTGTCTTTTACCAGGTTATATTCATAGATGACAGGTGAGGGCCACGTGTGTCCTGTGAGTGTGGAGCTCGGCTTCACTGAACTCCTGAATCTGAAGCGTCCTGGTTTTGCTCAGGGCTGCTGTGCCCCAGCCTTCCTGCTCTGGAGGGAGAAAGCTTACTCATCCCGCTTAAGTGTGAGCACAGGTCCCCAGGGGAAGGAGCAAGGGTTGAATTTATTACCCTGGAATTTTGGTGGATGACTCCCAGCACAGGAACTTGTCTGGACTCGTCGCCTGAACCCACCCACGCCGACTGCTTGCTAGAACATCACCATTCCCTGCCAATCTTAAACAAGAGCCAAAGCCTGCAAAGAGAATGCTGTAGATGTCCCGGAGGTAACGCAAAACCGATTCATCTAGGCAAGATGGTGACACTGAGCACAGATGGTGGAAACACCTGATGAAGGCTTTCAACCAACCACTGGGGGAAATTCTCAACTCGTCCCTCGTGTTCCTGCGCATCTCCCAGGCTGAGGCGTGGACAGCCCCCTTTCCCTGGGCGCTGGGATACCTGCCCAGGGCAGCCTCGGGAGCAGACCTGCTCACTGCCCCGGGTGAGAAGGGGCACCTCTCTCCACGGCAGGTGGGAAGGTTTGCTGGCCCCTCATTGAGGATGAGCGTCTCCCTCAGAGGTTTTCTCTGGCAACACGACTCACTGCACTCCGGGTCTCACAGGGTCCTTACAACACCTCTGTGGGAATTGGGGCTCAGGAAGGGGCCTGAGTGTGGACACCCTGCCTCCTGTTGGTGCATGAAACACGAGGTCCTTGCACTCTAACGGGGAGTGCTGTGGCTTCTGCTGCTGCACTGGAAACTGGCAGCATAGCTTGAGAACTTGCAAGAGAAGACCTCAGACCCTTCAGAGTTCTTGAGCTGTTATAAATTTTTTTCTACAAGCAGTCACCTGTAATTTTGAAACTAGTAGTAAAGTAGGAGCTAGCAGCAAAGAAACAGAAGTTGTAGCTGGCCATGGTGTCACTCGTCTATAATCCCACCACTTGGGAGGCAGCAGGACCACTGCCAGATTCCACACCAGCCTGGGCTACCTAGTGAGGTCAAGGGCAGTGTGAATTACATAGGAAGACCTTGTCTCAAAAAGAAAAAAAAAAAGAAAAGAGAAGGTATATATATAAGAATCAAATGAATATTTAGAGTTGAAAAATACTCAGCCGGGTGTGGTGGCGCATGCCTGTGAGGCTGTACTACAAAATCCCAGCACTGGGGTGGCTGAGGCAGGAGGATTATTGCAGGTTTGAGACCAGCCTGGGCTACAAAGTGAGCTCAAGGCCAGCCTGAACTGCATAGCGAGACCCTGTCTGAAAAAGACCCCCCAGAGAAAGAAATGAAAAATACAGTAACCAAAATTTTTATAAAATGGGCAATGTAAATTAGTGGAAATTAATCTGATTAACAAAGGGGAAAAAAGTTTGAGTAGAGAACGAATAGACTCTCAGGAAGCTCGAGGGACACTAATGTACTAACAGATTTTTTTTTTTTTTTTTTGAGACAGGGTCTTGCTGTGTAGTTCAGGCTGGACTTCAATTCACATTATAGCCCAGGTTGGTCTCAAACTCACAGATCCTCCTGCCGAAGCCTCCCAAATGCTGGGATTAAAGGTGTGTGCCACCATGCCTGGCCTAAAGGAATTCTTATAAATAAATGGCCAGGGATTTAGCTCAGTGGCATGCCCTGCAAGCCTGAGGTCCTGAGTTCGATTTCCAGTATCCTCTCCCCAACAAAAAAGAATGAAAAGTACTCAAATTTAGCAAAAGACATGACTGTATAGATACAAAAAACTCAGCGAACTTCAAACTGGATGAACACATAGAAATTTAAGCCCAAACAGCAGAACAAAATCCATACCCCCAGCAAAAACACCCCCCAAAATGTCTTAAACTATCAACACAAAATTCTTTTTTTGTGTGTATGTGTCAACACAAAATTCTATATCTACTGAGAATACCCATCTGGTATCAATCAAATAATAGTACTCAGATAAACTAAAGAATTCAGTCCCATTTTGCTCTGAAATTTTGCTGAGGAAAACTCTTCAGATAGAGGGATGTGACGCCAGAAGACTGACATGTTGAGAAGGGAGAAAACAAGGAACGCAGGAAAAGCACCAGTAACGCTGACCCACTGTGTAGATACAGGAGGCTTCTCCTGAGCTCTTTAAAATGTACTGAGCCAGCCAGGCTCACAAGGCTGAGGCAGGAGGATCTCCATGAGTTCGAGGTCAGCCTGGGCTACACAAGTGTGTTCAGCTTGAACTATATAGTAAGACCCTGTCTCAGAAAAAAAGAAAGCCCTAATGACACTGCTCAACAGATCTCTCTGTTAAATACTGAAGTTTCACTGTGGGAAAGACTACTACAAAATCAGATGGCACGTGGCATTTTGACAGCAGCACAAGGCAGGACCAGGACAGTTAATCAGAGTCGAATGCTGCATCTGCATGCCCAGTAACTCTGCTTGTGTCTCCACCTTGCAGGACTTCACCAAGTCCAGGCTATGTCAGATCCCCATCCCGGCTTAGGGAAACGATGTGGGCTGGGTTTTCTGGATCAGCCAGGTGGACACGGTTAGTAACCATTGCAGCCTTTGTTCTTATAAACCTTGCATTTGCACCCTGCGTAATAAACTGGCCCCTGAACTTTATTTGTTCTCGTTTTCAGTCCGCCTGTCCTCACATGGTTCTATACCCTTCGGGTCTGACATCTGTATTGGACCCCTGGCCTGGCTGCTGGGCCTAGACAGTCCGTGGGTGAGTGCCCTCCCTCCATCACATCCGCTCTCAGCAGGAGGTAGGCGGCGCGGCTCGGTGCCCCAGTACCCGAAATCTGTGGTGGCAAACATGGCTCACATGCCACAGCCTGTTGTTTGTTACCACTGAAAGCTCTAAAAGATCCACCGTCACCACCCTAAGTGATTTCAGGGGTCCGGGCTGTGGAGCAGGAGTGTGAGGCAGGGAGTTAGTGGCTGGGGCAACGGGGAGAGCGTTCAGGGCAGCACACGTTGCCAGCTACATTAAGAAACAAAGGCTTCAGCGTATGGATACTTATAATCATTTGTTAGGTCTCAGACCCAAAGTGATCCCCACAGAGCAGAAAGGCGTGTTAAGGCTTGCTCTTGTGCACGCGCCTTCTGACATCTGGCCACGTGGCTGGCTGTTCCCACAAGGCGCGTGGCATTCCTGGTGTCCCGGCCCGCACCCAGTGGTATCACAAAGGGGAGCAGTCTTTAAAGACCTGCTCCCTCCTTGGACTCAGACCTGGTTTTTTTTTTTGTCCTTTTGAGACAGAGTTCTGCTATGCAGTTCAGGCTGGCCTTGAGCTCACTTTGTAGCCCAGGCTGGCCTCAAACTCACAACAATCCTGCTTCTGCCTCTCAAGTGCTGGGATTACAGGTGTGTGCACTATATCTGGCTGAGACCTGATTTAGATTCTTATTGCCTTAATAATATCCCTTAGTTCTTGCAGACTGATCAGGCCTACAATCTCCCAAAGGAGTGGACAGCAAAGGCTTAAATAAAAGTCAGACGGTTTGAATTTTGGGCTCTGGGAGGTTCAAACCCCTCTCAGAGAATTCGCGATTCTCTGGATTAAGACCAAGAACTGTATTTATTATGTTATTAAACAAGGGATGGGGATACTCAAGAAAACCTGAGAATCTGAGCAGGACTTGGGAAACCGTTTAAGGGGTTATCCAAGTAATATATTATGTTAATTTAGGAGAACTATATTATCTCCAGGAAGGCCTTCACCGCAGGGGTGAGAAGTCTGCAGGTAGCCTTTATCTAGCTAATTGAGGTTGGAGCCAGGTGTCCTTAGCTGTGGCCTTGTCTTGTCCTTTGAGGCGCCAAGAGTTCACCTGCCATCACAGGCCACCCATCTCCAGACAAGAGGCCCAGGCCTTGGGCAGACTCACAAGTAAACGTGGAAAGCCAATTGGTTAGTAGAAATCCTGCTGAGCTGCTTCATAGTGGTCGCCAGCGGATTTGTAGATGCTTGAGGCCCGTGAGGTAACACTGAAAGGAACAAAGATGGTTTTGAGATAGACTTCCAAAGAAACCACTTGGAGAAAGCTCAGTGACCATCAAAATCACCTTAGTTCCCTGAATCCCAGGAATAACTCTGAGGGGCAGAAGAAAAGTGTTAAGAGTATCTGAACTTGGACACAGTGCTGACACCTTCAGCACCCATGACTGAAGGTGTAATGATGTGTGCTTTACACGTTACACTTACGTCACCTTACACTCTCCAGCTGGGCTGAATTCCCTGGCAAGGCATAAAGGACTGAGGCCTAAGGAAGTGAGGGGCTCTCTCCTCTCCCAGTGATGATGTTCCTTTCTTCATATGCTTTGCAATTTTTAAAAACTTTAAAACCTGAGCCAGCCAGGCATGGTCAGCATGCCTGGTCAGCATCCCAGCACTTGGGACGCTGAGGGAGGACTGTTGGGAGTGTTTAGGCAAGCCTGGGGTACAAAGTGAACTCAAGTCCAGCCTGAACTGCATAAAGACCAAAAAATATTGAACACGTGAGCTGGATATGGTGGTGGACACCTGTAATCTCAGCACTCAGGAGGCTGAAGCAGGACGACTGCTGTGAGTTCAGGCCAGCCTGGACTATTTGGCAAGACCTTGTCTCAAAAACCAAAACATAGCAATTACACTAGATTCTGATAGTGTAATCACCTGCGTAGGGTGCAGACTTCTGGTGCTCACTTTTTCAGCATCACCTTCTACTTGGTTCACTTTCAGTTACGTACTGGTATCAACACCTGAGTTGGGTGTGGTCACTAGGGAGGCTGAGGCGAGAGGGTCACTGGAAGTTCAAGGCCGTCTTGGGCTACGTGGTGAGTTTAAGGCCTGACATAGCAAGACCCTGTCTTAAAAAAAAAAAACAGCTAACAAACAGAACCATCTAGGGACTGGGCCAGTAGCTCAGTGATAAATTACCTGACTTAGCTTGTACCATGTGCAAGGATCTGGGTTTAGTCTGAAGCACTGCCAACAAATGAACAAAAACAAGCAAAAGGTGGTGCTGCAGTTACTCTACATTCTCTGTGTGTGTGTGTGTGTGTGTGTGTGTGTGTATTTTTTTTTTTTTTTTTTGCCTTTTTGAGACAAGGTCTTGCTATGCAGTTCAGGCTGGCCTTGGGCTCACTTTGTAGCCCAGGCTGGTCTCGAACTCTCAACAATCCTATCTCAGCCTCTCGAGTGCTGGGATTACAGGCATGCGCCACCACACCCAGCTTCCTATTTTTTTCTTTAAAAATTGTTTTGGTTGGGTGTGGTGACAAATGCCTTGTAGTCCCAACTACTTGAGAGACTGAGGCGGGGGACTCACTAGAGTTCCTATAGTTCAGACCAGCTTGGTCAAGAGTAAGACCCTATGTCAAACACAATACTGTTTTTATTGCTTGGTACTGTTTCAAATTTCTGACCTCAAACTGGGGCCTTTTTCCTTCTTGGGATGGTGTAACCAGTGACAAGCTTGAGCACAGACTGAATCGCAGAGAAGAGTCTTCCTTGACACCAGATAGAAGACGGAGCTAAAACTCACAAACCCATTTCTCAACCCATTGAAGGTGAGGTTAGGGATTGTCAGAGTCACTCTCTTCGTGGCTGGGACATACGCCTGACCCTCACAACTTAAAGCAAGGGCGAGTCATTGTGGCTGGCAGTGTAGACGCTTCAGCCCTGTGTGGCAGCCGCAGAGAAGGCCTGGGGAGGGGCTGGTTGGAGGGAGAAGGGACCCCGGAGGCTGCTATGCAGCCTTTTAGGTCCGGCCCTCGGTGCGGCCTCTCCTCACCAGGGCCCACAGCCTCCTACTGCCGCTCACCCGCCACTTCTTTCTGCTGCTTTTTGTTTCTTCCCGGTTGTTATGGCCGTTGTCCAGTGGCCTGGCACCGAGCCGTGTGCTGCGGAACACACTGATGGAAGAGGTGGCCTGGCAACGCAGCCCGCCGCCTCAGACCCACCTGAAGGGGGACTTCTGGCCTACCCGCCTCCTGAAACAAACAAGATTAACGCAGGGTAGAAAATCAGCTACTCAAGCAGGCAGTACAAGATTAGGGAGGGGGTGCAATGCTGTAATCCCAACACTCAGGAGGAGGCTGAGGCAGAAGGCCAGAATTACATGAGACGAGTCTGAGAACAATAGACTCCCAAACAGCCAAATTACAATTTAGTAGCGCTTTTAATAGTTGAGCCCAACGGCCCCCACTCATGCCTGTTTCAAGGCTGAGAAGTGAGAGCCCCGAGCCCATTGTATGCAGGGCTTATAAAGACAAAAACCACAATGAATACACAGGTGTAGCACGGATGTTATGTTTGGGTAACTGTCCTGTTTCTGGCAGGGATGGGCAATGTTCTTTGAATTCTTTTCGAGAAAGAACAAGGAACCTTTGAACAATAATTATGTTACCGTACATGATTTTAGCTGTTTGAGGTGAATCGGGGGTCAAGCATGGGGTCAGTCTAGCAAGCAGCTGGGTACTTGGGCCATTACATTACATAGCAAAAAAACCCCAAAACAAAGAAAAAAACTACACTAAGCACAGCGGTGGCAAACCTGTGACACAGCAGGCTGTTTGTATCATTTTTGAAAACTCTAAAATGTTCGCCATCACTTGCCGAGAGTGCCAGACAGGTTCTTTGTTTCCTGAGTATACTTTGAATTCCTAATAAAATCTGAGCGTTTTGCCCCTGGTTCTCTCCCAAATGGGTTTTATAACAGTGCATATTTCAAGGTTGTTGGATAAAAAGACATTAAGAATCAGGGCCTAGCTGGGTGTGGTGGCACACACCTGTAATCCCAGCACTAGATAAGCTGAGGAAGGAGGGTCATTCAGTTCCTTGCTAGCCTGGGGCTGCATAAGTGAGTTCAAGGCTGACCTGAACTGCAAAGTGAGGCCCATTTCTTTTGTTTGGGGGGAGGGTCTTTTTAAGACAAGGTCTCACTATGCAGTTCAGGCTGGACTTAAGCTCACTTTGTAGCCCAGGCTGGTCTTGAACTTGAGACGATCCTCCTGCCTCAGCCTTCCCTGTGCTGGGATTACAGGCTTAGGCCACCACACCTGGCCAAGATTTAGCGTTTTGTTTTTTTGCTGGTACCGGGAATTGAACTCATGACCACGTGCTTGCAAGGCAGGCCCTGTGCCACAGAACTATATCCCCAGCCCCGAGGCCCATTTCCAAAAGAAAAAAAAAAAAGTCAGGGATCTGGTGCAGTTATACCTTTTTCTCTCTGGGTTCAGGAAAAAAAATCAAGGAGGGGTGCTGGTATCCGAAAAATGTAACTTGCAATCGAGGTGTTTTTTCTCTGTGATTTATAATTTTTACACTGGGCCGGGTGGTACATGCCAGTGACCCTTCCTACTTGGGACCTGAGGCTTGCCTGGGCAGTTTAGTCTGACCTCGTCTCGAATTCGGACTCAAGCGGGGGGTGGGGGCACACACCTGTAAACCCAGCACTCGGGAGGCTGAGGCAGGAAAATTACTTGAGTTCGAGACCTGCCTGGGCTACAAAGTGAGCTCAAGGCCAGCCTGAACTGCACAGCGAGACCCTATCTCAAAAAGACCCCCCCTAGCAAGTGCAGGGTCCTGAGTTTGATCCCCAGTACCGCCAAAAAAAAAAAAATTGTTAGGGCTGGGGATATAGCTCAGTGGAATAAGCGCCTGCCTAGCAAAAAGACCCCCCCGCAAAAAAAAAAAAAAAGCAGCTCAGCTCAGTGGTAGAATGTCCTTGCGTTCAATCTTCCGTATCCCCCAAAAGAAAAACAGCCATGCTCTGCTATTTAAGAATATTAAACATAGTGATACAGTAATTTGGTGCAGGAGACCAAGCAGACCAACGCCAGGCTTTTCTGGCATCATTAAAATTTTGTATGCAAGAGACGGGCAATTCCTACTGTGCCCCTGCCCCGGGTGTCCTGGGGCCCAGGACACCCGAACCGTGGGAAGAGTTTTGGGCAGTGCGGAGGACGTCGCCTCCGCGGAGCAGTGGCGACAGTCTGCGTCCCTGCAGCTGGAGTGGGTGCCCCTCGCCGGCTCTTACCAGTTGGAAACCATAACCTGGGGTACACGGGGTTTCACCCTCATCAGCAAGGCCAGGCCCCGTGCCCGCCAAGTGGCCGGCAAGTCCCCGGTTCCGCCTACGGGTCGGGACACGGGCCACGCAGCCCCGGGCGCCGCCCTCGCCCTAGGAACCCCGCGGCGGCTCCCAGCCTCTCGCGAGAGACCCGGCGGCCCCTCCTTCCCGTCGGCTGTCTCTCCCCGCCCCAGAGGACTTGCGTGGCTTCCTCCGGAGGGCCGCCGCCCTGACGCGGCAGGGCCACGCCTTTGGGCCGCCGCGCGCCTCCTCCGACTGACTGATGCCGCCCGAGGCGCCTCGCGCGCGGGGCGGGCGGCGCGGAAGTGCGCAGGCGCGGCCGGGCCGTCTGTGCCCTGAGCTCAGTTGCGCGGAGGGGCCGGGCGCTCGCAGTGGCGTCATTGCCCGGCCTCGCCGCTTCTGCTCTACGGTCCCAGCTTCAGGCGGGCGAGGAGGATGGCGTCGGAGATAGAGTCCTCTCTGGAGGCCAGCTTCTCCAACAGCTGCGTGGTGCCGGGGGCTTCGGGGTGTCTGCCTCCTGCTCGCTCCCGCATCTTCAAGATCATCGTGATCGGCGACTCCAACGTGGGCAAGACGTGCCTGACCTACCGCTTCTGCGCTGGCCGCTTCCCCGACCGCACCGAGGCCACCATCGGGGTGGATTTCCGAGAGCGCGCGGTGGAGATCGACGGGGAGCGCATCAAGGTGCGGCGGCGGGCGGGCCGGCTTGTCAGCCAGGGGAGCCGGGAGGGTGTGTGTAGCCGACTTGTGCGGCGGCTTTTTCCCAGCTTTAATGTGCTAAGATCTGTCTTGCGGTTCTTGGCTTTCAACCGTGCAGAGTCTCACTCGGTGCGTTCCCAGATGTGAGACACCGCACTTGGAAAAGCGGGAGCGCAGCGGGTGTTCACTGCTCATGGGCTGTGGCTCAGGGAAGCAAAACATGGAATTTCCCCAAAATAGAAAATTCGTTTAGTCCATGTCATTTAGTAGAGTCATTTGAGCCCTGTGCTAGTATTGTGGACGCGTCTTGCCTTTAAGGAAGTAGTTGGTTCTCAAGTACACTTTTGCTTGCAGTAGTTTCTGGATGACATTGATCTGTTTATTTTCCCACAGACATTCCGCATGTGCGTGGTACTTGCTGCTTGGACTGCCAAAACCATGTCTCTCTCTCTCTCTTTTTTTTTTTTTTTTTGGAGACAGGGTCTCGCTCTGTAATTGTCTGGCCTTGAACTCACTCTGTAGCACAGGCTGGCCTCAACTCATGGTGATCCTCCTGCCTCAGCCTCCCCAGTGCTGGATTACAGGCGTGCGCCACCACACCCCTGTCTCTTGATGCTATTTCAGGTCCTTCTGCAATTCAGTTCTTCCTTTGCTTTGAGTCATCCTAGGTGCCCCTGAGACTGGGAAGCTGGAGTTGCAGTAGCAGTAGGGAAGGTAGAAGGCCTGAGGGCACCAAAGCTGGGGCTCTTGAGGCTGGGAATGGGGACCCTGAGAAAGAACCAGTATTAAGGTTGAGGCCTCCTAAGGGTATAAATCTCAGACACTGTTTCAGTCCTGCTTGCTAAACCCCACCTTAATATCACCCCTTAGAACGCAGCCCAGAACACCCCTACTGTCCTGGTTGGATTTACTTTTTATTTCAGTTCATCCGTGTATTGGTCGACTTGAGGGTAGAGCAGGCTTGCTGTGATCATCATAACTTTGTATTCTGAGGCAAGAACAATTTCTTCTTCAGTTCCTTAGTCACACCCTTAAAGGGCTTTCACTGCTAGTAATGTTGTGTTAAAAGAGAAATAGGCAGAGTCAAAAGGAATCAAGCCTCCTCTAGATTCTTTTGCTTTTTAATTTTACAGCTGCCGGTATTGGTCCTTCGGGTGCACTATGTTAGGGAGGCAGGAGAGATTAGCACGCAGGGGGTGTAGCTCAGTGGCACAGGCTTGCTTGGCAAGTGGGAGGGCCTGAGTTCGATTTCCAGTACCGAAAAGAGAAAAGAAAGATGAGTGTGTACAGTACTTTGCACAGGAAGAGGTAGAATAAGGGGAGCTGAACACTTTCTACCAAAGTTAGGCTAGGCCGTGAGGCCTGCGGGGTAGAATGATGAGGCTTCTGAAGTGTGAGACTTTGGGTTGGGAGAGGGAGGAGTTCAGGGAGAAAGTTGGTGGACTTTGGCGTTCAAATGTGAACTTTGGTGGGGGCGGGGCTGTTGAGACAGGGTCATTCTGTGTATCCCAGGCTGGCCTTGAGCTCACTTCTTAGAGCAGTCTGGCCTCACTTCAGCAGTCCCCCTGCCTCAGCCTCCCAAGTGCTGGGATTACAGGTGTGCAGTTACCATGTGGGGCAAATGTAAAGCTTTGAAAGAGCATGGGAGGTGCCATGTAACCTAAAGTCCTGAAATGGAAATTTGATCCCCAAATCCATATGTTAATGAGGTGGGCTTCTGGGGAAGTGATTGGGTCTTTTCTGTTTTGTATCGGGAATTGAACTCAGGACCTCGCACTTGCCAGGCAGGTGCCGTGCTGTTGAGCTGTATCACCAGCAGCGATTGGGTCTTTTGGGCCTTCCCTGTCTGGTTAGGTTAATCCATTTATGATATTGATGGGTTAATCCATTAATCGGTTCATGAGTTGATCCCTTTGTAGATTAATGGGCTGTCACCGAGTAGCTTTGTTTCAAAAGCCAGCCTGCCTGTGTCGCCGGGGATTCCCTCCATGCTGTTGTTGGGAAAGGGCCCCATCAGATGGATGCGCTCCTACTTCTCAGTGTCCATGCTGTGGGCCAGGTGGGCTTCTGTTTATAATCAAGTCTCACATCCTGTCTAGCAACAGAACATGGACCAAGATGGAGGGACTGTGTGTCCTCAGGAGAGGATCACCTTTGCCGAGACTGTCCAGGTTCAGAGACTGAAAGTCCCGAGGAGCCCACCGTCTCAGACACTGGCACAGTGGTCACCCTGGTCCTTAAGTAGCTTCCTTCACCTGTGTCCGTTTCCTGGGAACTTGTGATCATAACACCTTGTCAGGCTGGAGGAAGGGGTAGATCAGATGCATGAAGCATACAGGTTCAGAGTTGGTGCCCTTAAAAGGCCGCCTTTCCTGGTGGTGTTGACATTACCGTCCTTTATCACTGTTAGTGTTGGAGCTGTACCCTCACAGAAGGAAGTGGTGGAGGAGGGTGTGACAGCTCAAGGGAGAGGAATTCCCGAAAATGCCATGGGGAATTGACCCCGAGTGAGTGAGGCACAACAGACATTAAGAGATACGAAATTGAAAAACTAAGGAGCGTGTCCCATGGGTAGAGTCACCTCACTGCGGGGCAGAGGGCTGGTGGGACACAGGTGTGATGATCTGAGCGCCGGGTGACCCTTCTGGGTGGGAAGAGTGAGTAGAAAATGTTCTCACCTGGGATTCTCCCTCCTGGTCTTTTAGTGCACTATGCCTGTCCGGTCCCAGCATCCATGGTGCCCTCTCCTCCTGAGGCTGTCGCCCTCCTCTGTGCCTCTGGCTGTTAAGGAAGACTTGAGATCTTTGTGGTTTGAAAGGCTACAGAAATTTTCTGAGACTTGCATAGTTAGAAAGAGATACAGCCAAAAAAAAGAAAGAAAGGAAGGAAGGAAAGGAGGGAAGGTGGGAGAGAGGGAGGGAAAGAAGGAAAGAAGACAGACAGACAGACACGGCCAGCCAGGCTTCGTGGTGCACACCTGCAATCCCAGCACTGGGGAGGTTGGGTCAGGAGGGTCACGGGGCCCAGCCTGGCTGCAAAGTGAGACCTGCCTTAAACAAGAAGGGGAGGGAGAGGAGACCAGTTACGTTGGGTTTTGTGGTGGTGGTGGTGGTGGTGGTGGTGGTGGTGGGGAGCCAGGGTCTTGCTATTGTAGTTCGTGCTTGAACTCACGTAGCCCAGGCTGGCCTTGAGCTGGCAGCAAGCTTCCTGCCTCAGTATCCTGACTGCAGGGATTACAGGAATGCGCCACCACGTCTGGCTATGTTGGAAGTTAAAAAAAAAAAACACGAACTTTTTAAAGTGTTCAGTCTTTTCTTTAAAATAAGAATTTTATTTATATTTATTGTGTTTTGTTTGTTTTTTTTTTTGGCGGTACTGGGGATCGAACTCAGGACCCTGCGCTTGCTAGGCAAGCGCTTATTCCACTGAGCTATATCCCCAGCCCTATTTATATTTATTGTGATCACCCACATGCTTGGTTTTATCCTGTTTTATTTTGCTTTGATAAACACATTGACCCACACTGTTTGTTCGTTTTTCTTTCTTTCTCTCTTTTGTTCTTTTTCTTTCTTTCTCTTTCTCTTTTTCTTTTCTTTTCTTTTTTTGGTATTTTTGAGACAGGATTTCATCATTCAGTTCAGGCTGGCCTTGAACTCACTCTGTAGCCCAGGCTGGCCTGGAACTAGCAGCAATCCTCCTGCCTCAGCCTCCCAAGTGCTAGGATTACAGGGGTGCACTACCATACCTGAAAAGTGATATAGAAGAGGTTTATTCTGCATGCTGCCACTGCCTTCCCAACCCTTGTTTTTGTCTTTTTGAGACAGGGTCTCACTTTGCAGTTCAGGCCAGCCTTGAGCTGACTTTGTAGCCCACGCTGGCCTTGAACTGGCAAGCATGCCCCAAGTGCTGGGATTGCAGGTGTGCGCCACCACGCCTGGCCCCAAACTTAGGCTTTTTTTTTTTTTGGTTATGCATCTTAAGTACTTCTGACATGTCTTTGTCATGTTCACATTATCTAGTTTGCAAAATGGTCTGATCTGAAATGACATTTCTCAATAGCTTTTTGTATTAAAGCTTGAAATCCTCTTAATAAAATGACATTCTAGACGTTGTTTAATAAAGAGGAGATTGTGTTAAATGTTCTTATATTTGTGGGCAGGAAATTTTTCAGAGATCATGATTTAATAGCCCTTTTAGGATTCGTTAAGATGTTTCATGAACTGTAAAAAAATTTCTGCTTGCTCATCAATGTCTAAATACTGTATGTGGAGCAACCCAGTTGGCAGCCCTCCTGGCCCTCCGGAGCTGTTCCTAGTCCCATTCCTTTGCCCAGTAAATTTTCCTACTCCTACAATACACAAACTGTATATGTTTCATTGAAGGAAGAAAATCTTTTTCTGCAGAATTTTGGAAGCTGAGTAGAATCATAGAACTAACTCTTTAAATAAAAGTGCATTTGACTTTTAAATCGGGTCTGCCAGTGCTAGCCTATAAGCTGCTTGCTTGCATAAGGGCGGCTTTTGTGGCTGACTGTACTCCTTTCACACAGTGCTTTTTTCCTTTTTTTTTTTTTTTTTTGTCTTTTTGTCTTTTTGTCTTTTTGAGATGGGTCTCATTGTGCAGTTTAGGTTGCCCTTGAGCTCACTTTGTAGCCCACGTTGACCTTGAACTCACAGTGATCCTCCTGCCTCAGCCTCCTAAGTGCTGGGATTACAGGCATGCATCGCCATACTTGGCTCAATATTAATTTAAGGAAGATAATCAGGACTCTTGGTGAACCAAATGTTTAATGAGTTATTGGTGGTGAAACAATTTTTTTGGTTAAGGCCAGAGAATTACAGTATGGTACCAGTGTTGGCAAACTGCTTGAGGGACTGTTTTTACATGGCCTGCAATCTAAGAATGGTTCTTATGTTTTATTTCTTTTGTTGCCGAGGACCCAGCCCAAGGCTTCACACAAACTGGGCAGGTGCTTGACCACTGGGCTGGATTCCCCAGCCTGGCTTTCATGTTCTGAAAGGTTGAGGGGTCGCAACCGAAAGATTTCTTAAGAATGAAAACCGTGGGGGACCCGGTTCCACGTGGGTTGTCCCAGTGTCACCATCTGTCTTTATCCTGAGGTCTCACCCTTAGGCTTTGCTCCCTAAGCCCAGTGGTTTTCTTCCCACCCAGTTTCTCTCGTTAATCCTGTCTTCAAAATCTGAGTTTGGGTGTTCCTTTCTACCCTGCCTTTGAGCCGCAATTGTTACCAGCAGGACAGAACAGAATTTAAGGCTGAGCGTGGTGACACATGCCTGTAATCCCAGTACTGGGGAGGCTGAGGCAGGAGAATTGCCGTGAGTTTGAGGCCAGCGTGGATTATAAAGTGAGACCATGTCTCCAAAAAAAAGGAATTTAAAAGTTACAACTTTTTTTAGAGACAGTGGCTCCTCCAGACGTGCTCCAGCACGCAGGAGCCAGCCCGGGAAGCCTGTGTCCGACCTACTGCTCAGAAGAGGGGCGGAGAGGGAGGTGGCTGGGTGGGATAGAGCAGGCCTGGGGCTGCCTGCTGTCTGTGGGATTTGCTTTTCCTTTTTATTTTTGGTTTTTTGAAACGGGTTGTGCTGTGACATCCAGGCTGGCTTTGAACCCACTTTGTAGCCCAGAAAATGATCCTCCTGCCTCAGCCTGCCAAATGCTGTATTTGCATGAATGTACCGCCATATCCAGCACCCTATTTATTTACTTACGTATTTATTTTATTTTATTTTTTTGCGACACGGTCTCGCTATGCAGTTCAGGCTGGCCTTGAACTCACTTTGAGGCCCAGGCTGGCCTCGAACTGGCAAGCATCCTCCTGCCTCAGCCTCCCGAGTGCTGGGATTACAGGTGTGCACCACCACACTCAGCTCTCGGTTATTGTTTTTTGAGATGGTCTCTCTAAGTTGCCTAGGCTGGGCCTGAACTGCATAGTCTCCTGAGTAGCTGGGACTACAGGTATATGCCACAGAGCCAGGAGAGAGCTTCTCTCTAAAACGTGCCAGTGCTTAGCGAGAGACCAGGTAGCGTGAGCAAGGTAGGTTTTCACAGACCCAGGCCTTGCCGCTCTGCAAGGTCCTTGAGCCAGGCCCACGCGCCTGCTGTTCTTCCAGCCTGATCTCAGAAGCCTTCTGTTCCTGTGCCGCGTCTCTTGGACCTGGCCTTATGGGCTTGTATCTTTAGTGGTGAGGAGAGAAGCGATTTACTTTCCTGAATCTTTGATCAGTGCCCAGGCTTTCCTGCTCTGTCTCCATGCAGGATAGTTCAGGCAGGTGAAGCTGGGTGTGGTGCACACACCTGTAATTCTAGCACTTGGGAGGCTGGGGCAGGAGGACCACAGCAAGTGTGAGGTCAGCCTGAATTACGTAGTGAGGCCCTGCCTCAAAACACCAGGGAAGAAAATTATTTTAGGCACAGAGAGAATTCATTGTTTTATACCAGAACAGCCCAGGCGTGGCCGGTTCCAACAACGCAGTCCTTCCCAAGATGGAAGCAGGGAGGGTCAGAGGCTGGGAGAAAGAACGGTGTGCTCGGGAGGGGTCAGCCGCCTGGCCTTAGATCCTGGCCTGATGACTTAGGAGTTCTGTGGCTGTCGGTGAATCCTTGAACCTCAGGAGAGCTTGATTTCCTCATATTTCCTGCAGTGTTTGGTAATTGTTACGTGGAGCTGCATGTATGAAGACAAAGCAGGTGAAGGGTAGTGTCTGGCTGAATGTGGCTTGTGCTGAGCTCCAAATAAATAGTACTTCCCGAGTGCTTTCCTTGGAAGAGGTTCAAAGAAAGTATTCTGCTTTTCAGCAGGATGTGGTGGTGCATGTGTATAGTCCCAGCCCTCTGGGAGGCTGAGGCAGGAGGGTCGCCAGTTCAAGCCCAGCCTAAGCAATTTAGTGAGTTAGTGAGACCTAGTCTCAAAATTAAAAATATAATGGGCTGACGATGCAGCTCAGTGAGGCCCTGAGTTCACTCCCTAGTTGTGAGAAAAAAAATCCTTTCAAATAATCAATTGAGCTGCAAGTGTAGTTAAGTGGAGAGCACTTGTCTAGCACTTCCAAAATAAAGCAAATAGTCAAGGTACTTTGTAACTTCTCCTTGTTGGGAAGCTAACATTTATTTATTTATTTTTTTCTGGTTTTCTGAGACAGGGTCTTACTGTGTAGTTGAGGATGGCTTTAAACTCATTGTGTATCCCCTGCAGGCCTTGAACTGTCAGTGATTCTCCTGCCTCAGCCTCCCAAGTGGTGGGATTGCAGGGGTGCACCACCCACTAGGCTAACATTTACTTATTTGCAGTGCTGGGATTGAATCAGCACTTACAAGCAGAGAAGGTTCAGGGAGAATCCAGATTGATTCCCCCCACTTCAGTTTGAAAGTTTGCCACTTTGTTCTGTGTCTCGTGGTGCACATTTCTGCTCTGTAAACCAAAAGCCAAGAGCTGTCTTGAAATGTTACTAATACTGGTGACAGTGTTCACTTACAGCTTGCTGGCTGGCTCACAGAGGCTCTTAGTGTTGCCGCCAGGTGGTCTCTCCCTTTCTTTGAAGGAGGAAAGGTCTATTTTAGCTCATAGTGTGTGGAGACTTTGCACAGTCAGCCGGCTCCAAGGCAGAAGGGCCTCGCAAAGGAGAAACAGTCCAGGGCAGGATGGGCAGGAGGCAGCGGCAGCAGCGGGCCTCCCTTCCCCTTTGATTCCATTTAGACTACAAGCTTATGATACTGATCACACACACTTTTTTTTCTTTTTGGTCTTTTTGAGACAGGGTCTCGCTATGCAGTTCAGGCTGACCTTGAGCTCACTTTGGAGCCCAGAGTGGTCTCAAATTTGCAATGATCCTCCTGCCTCAGCCTCCTGAGTGCTGGGATTGCAGGCGTGTGCCATCACACCTGGCTGATTACACACTTTGAGTTGTATTCACACCCCAGAGCAGCCACCTCCATAAAGCCCTCCCTGTGAACAGTGAGGGTTGGGGGGCTGTCTAGATAACAAGCCATAACGGGAGATGAGAGGGCTGATGAACCGGGGAAAGAGTACACAAGGGAAGCAGGCAGAGGCTCCCTCCTAGGTGGAGAGAGGCTGGAGAGGCAGTGTTAGCCAGGTTGCCTGACAAGGGCTTTTGAGCCAACTATTTTGGGTTGTGTTAAAAGTGGGAACTTTCCTCCATTAATGTACAGTCTTGAACTAACCTGCTAATAAAGTGCCACCAAAATAGAAAGAAAGCACAATAGTTTATTGGGATAAAAAGCGTGAAGAGCAAACACCACAGCAATTACCCCCCTCCTACATGGCAAGATTTGCACTGGCCAAGAATACTTCAAGTCTGCCCCACCACACAGCAGGAAGGTGGGGTTGTGTCACAGGTATAGTAATCCCTCCTTACTTTTGGTTTTGTTTTCTGTGGTTTCAGTTACCTGTGTTGTGAAATCACTTCTTACCTTTCGGCTAAGATCAAGTGCAGTTACCAGTGGTGTGAAAATACTAAATAGTAAATTTCAGAAATAAATACTTTGAAAGTTTCAAATTGCATGTCACTTTGCGAAGTGTAATGAAATTCTGTGCTATCCTGTGGCCTTCCTCCTGAAATGTTAACCATCTCTTTGTCCAGAGTAACCATGCTGTATATGCTACCTGCCTGTTCCTTGATAGCGGAAAACAGTACATACAGATTTCAGTGTTACTGTCAGCTTCAGGCATCTATTGGAGCTGTTGGAATGTATCCCCTTCTGCTAAGGGGGTGAGGGACTGTGCCAGCCTTTGGAGTTGCAAGCTTAGGGTAACTTGGAGCAAACCCAGACTCGGATCACCAAGAGCCCCACAGATCTGAAAGACCTGAAGACGTAGGTTTCAGCCAGTGTTAGGAAAGGGGTTGGTAGAGGGAAATACTAGGTATAGATACAGGAAATTTCAATCTTTCACTGCTGAATGAAACCACGTATCTTAGTGTGGGCAACTATGTCACCAGAAGGTCTCGCATGCATCTTGTTTAGGAGCAAAAAGAAGAAAAATGTATATAGAAGAGCAGGGAGAAGGAAGTGTAACAGCCAGTCAAAGAAAAAAAGACCATTTGGGTTAAAGTTTTGTTAAAAAAAATTAATTGTACTTATATATACATTTATTTATTTATTTATTTATTAGGAAAGGAAAAATTTATTCAGCTTACAGTTTGTGGAGGTTTCAGTCCATATTCAGCTGGCTCCAAGGCAGGGTGGTGTGGTGAGGAGCCACAGCTCAAGGTGGTAGAAAACAGCAAAAGCGGCAAGAGCTAAGAGGGAGGAGTGTCTGCATTTCAGATATATACATAGGTGCACATTTTAGATGTACATAATGATCACATTCATCATAGGGAATTTGTACCTGTACCTGATAAATCTCATTGCTTTTTTCCCTTTCCTATTTTACAATATCTATTTTACATCTTGGTCCTTATTTACACTCTGGTTTCTCACACCAGAGAAACAATACAGTATTTACAATGTGTGACCGATTCATTTCACTGAAGAGTATTTCACTCAAGTTGCATCGATTTACATAGAAATGTCTTGAGCTTATCCTTCTTTATGGCAGAGTAGTACTCCATTGTTTTAAAAAAATAACCCATATCTTCCTTATCCATTCACCAGTGGATGGGCATTTGGGCTGTTTCCGAGACGTTGCTATTACAAACTGTGGCGCTGTGAACATGGGTGCGCACATATCACTGTGGTACAGTGCTTTGAATTCTTTCAAGAAGATACCCAGGAGGGGAATAGCTGGGTCAAATGTGACTTGTAATCCTAGCTTTCTGAATAATCTCCACACTGATATCCATAGTGATTGCACCAGACTTCACGCTTAGCAACAGTGTGGAAAGTTCATTGTCCCCCACAGCCCCTCCAGCATTTGTTCTCGGTTGATCTCTTGATTATAGCCTTTCTTTGTGGGGTGAGAGGGAACCTCAGCATTGTTACAATTTGCATCTCTTGGATGGTCAAAGATGTTGAAAAATTTTTCATATATTTATTTGCTGTTTGTACTACTTCATCTGAGAAGTGTGTATTCATTTCAGGTGCCCATTTTTGGATTGAGTCTTTAAATTTGCAGGTCTTTTTTTTTTTTTTAAGTTCTTTATATATTCTAAATAGTAGTTGTTTGAGGAATGGCTAGAAAAATATTTTTCCCACCAGTGTTATCTCTTCACCCTACTGTTGTGTTTTCTTGCTGTGCAAAAGCTTTTCAAATAAGATGAGATCCCAGTTGTTGATTCTTTGTGATATTTCCTGTGCTGAGCCAGTTTTTCTTCCAGTGAGTGTGTTTGGCACCTCTGTCAAAGATGTGGCTGAATATGTTTGAAGTTGTTGGTGCATCTTCTAATCCGTTCCATTGATCCTTGGGTCTGTTGTTTTGCCAGTACCATGCTGTTTTTATTGCAGTAGCTTTATATATAATTTCAAGTTTGGGATTGTGATCCCCACTGCCTTGTCTTGTTGTCCAGAACTGCCTTTGCTATTTTAGGTCTCTTCTGGTTCCAAGAGAGTTTTAGGATTGCTTTCTCTAAATTCTATGAGATACGCTGTTGGAATTCTTATCGGAATTACATTAAATCTGTATAACAGTTTTGGAGGTATGGTCATCTTCACTGTATTGGTTCTTCCAGCCCAAGAGCAAGGGATATCTTTCTATTTTCTGATGTCCACTTCAGTCTCCTTTTTCAAAGTACTATAGTATTCAGTGTAGAGGTTTTTTACTTCTTTATTAGATTGATTCCTAAGTATGTCATATTTTTGGATGTTATTGTGAAAGTTGTTGTTTCCCTAATTTCTCTCAGTGAGTTTGTTATTTGTGTACAGGAAGACTATTGATTTTTGAGTGTTGACTTCATATTCACCTATACTACTGAATTTGCTTATTAAATCTAGTGGTTTTTAAGTGGAGTTTTTGGGGGTCTTCTATGTAGAGTATCAGGTCATCTGCAGATAATAATAATTTAACTTTTTCCTTTTTTTTCTTTCTTGTTTTTTGGTCTTGGGAATTGAATTAATGACCCCAGGCTTGCCGGGCAGGAGCTTACGTTGCTGAGCTGCGTCCCCAGCTCAAATCTGAGGTTTGGTTTCTTTTTTTTGTACTGGGAATTGAACTCAGGACCTTGCGCTTGCCATAAGTTTTTCCTTCCTTATTGCTATCGCTTTTATTTCTTTCTCTTGTCTAATTGCTCTGGCTAAAGTTTCCAGAACTATGTTGAATAAGAGTGGTGACAGTGGACACCTTTGTCTTATTACTGATTGAAAGTTTTCAGGTTTTGACCATTTAGCATCTTGTTGGCTATTGGTTTGTTATAGATGGCTTTTATCAGATTAAGATAAAGACCATCTATTCTAATTTTCTGTAGGGCTTTTTATCATAAATGGTTGTTGAACTTTGTCATGCTTTTTCTGCAGGTGTTGAAGTGATCATGTGGTTTTTGTCCTTGGCTCTGTTAGTGTGGTATATTATTGATTTACATATGTTGAACCATCCTTGCATTGCTGGGATGAATCCCATTTGGTGCTGGTATATAATCTCCTTTGTGCTTTGCTGGGTTCTGTTTGCCAGTATCTCATTGAAAATTTTTGCATCTGTATGCATTAGGGAGATTGGTCTTTTTTTGGTTGGGTTCTTGTCTGGTTTTGGTAATACTTGCTTCCAGGAATGAATTGGGAGTTTTTCCCCTTTTAATTTTATTAAAGAGTCTAGAAATAGCAGCATTAAGTCTTACCTAAATTTCTTGTAGAATTCAGTAGAGAAGCTTTTTTTTTTCTTTAAATTTTATTTTAAAGACAAAAGAATGGAGACATATGAACCAGAAAAGCCATAAACAATACAGAAAATACAAAGTTATACAGAATATAGTAGGGAATTAGCACTGGATGTTGTATTACATAGTTATCTTCACATTAGTTAACACAAAAACATTAAAGGAAATACCAAATTATAGAGAAGATAGTA
>PVLD010004928.1:0-59105 GCA_004027595.1 Dinomys branickii
CCCTAACTAGTATGTAATGCCCTTCTTTATCTCTTTTGATTGTTTTTGGTTTGAAGTTTACATTGTTTGCAAACATAATAGCTACCCCTGCTTTTTTCTGGGGACCTGTTGCATGGAGAATTGTTTTCCAACCTTTAACTTTCAGTCTGTGGATTTCCTTTTGAGTAAAATGTGTTTCCTGTATACAGCATATCGTTGGATTGTGTTCCTTAATGCACTCTTCCAATCTTTTCCTTTTGACTTGAGGCCATTTACATTAATAGTTATGGTTATATGTTGGCTTATTCTAGTCATGTTATTTACTTGTTGTTTTCCTTCTTTTGCTGACTGTTTACTTGCTTGTTCTGTTTAGGGAGTTATTTCTATTGTTTTTCTTGGAATTGTGGTCTCTTTTTTCTCTGACTAGAATATCTTTTAGTGCTGTTTGCAATGCTGGTTTGGCACTCATGAAGTTCTTCAGTTGTTCTTTGTCGTGGAAATATTTTATTTCTCCATTGAATTTGAGGGATAGTTTTGCAGGATACATCAGTCTGTGTTGGAAGTTGTTTTGTCTCAGAGTCTATAATACCTTGCTCCAAGCTCTTCTTGATTTCATGGTTTCTGTTGAGAAGTCTGCTGTAGGGGCTGGGGATATAGCTCAGTGGAATAAGTGCTTGCCTAGCAAGCGCAGGGTCCTGAGTTCGATCCCCAGTACTGCAAAAAAAAAAGAGAAGTCTACTGTGATTCTAATGGACTTTCCTTTATAGGTCATCTGTTTCATTTCTCTAGCAGCTTTTAATATTGTGTTCTTTTGCTGCATATCTGGGATCTTGACTATTATATGTCTGTGTGTGTGTTTCTTTGGGTTATGGATCGTTGGGGTTCTATATGCCTCGATTAACTGAACTTCAGTATCTTTTACCTTGTTTGGGAAATTTTCTGCTATTATTTCAGCAGATATTCTTTTTATATCGTTTGTGTGGTCTCCTGTTGTTTCATTCACTCCCATTACTCGAATATTATTATGTTTTGCCTCATCTTGGAGCTGTTGGATTGATTTTTCTTGTGTCTTTGATGATATTATGAGATCATTACTTTCACGCTCATAAGCTGCCATGCTGTCTTCAAGGTCTGAAATTCTATCTTCGGTTTCATTTAAGCGGCTTTGCAAGCTTTCAGTGTAAGTTTTTAAATCCTGGCATTCTCTTTGGACCTGTTTCATTCTTGGTAATTCATTCCTAAATTGCTCTTGTAACGTTTCCATTTGTTTCCTATTTTCTTCTAGTCTTTTATCTATTTCTTCTCTATGTGTATGGGACATTTCTTCCATTATTGTTTTCAGCTCGTTTTTTGTCTGAGAGATCATTGCGGGTATGTGGCTTATTTCTGCTTTAAGCTCTTTTATGGCCTGTTGGAGTTGTTTCATTTCGGATGCAATCGTTTCATAACTTGCAGGTATGTGGCTTCCTGGTTCCCCTGTATCCTCGCATTCAGAACTTGTTCTGGGTGGGGTTGAGTTCTGAGACTGCATTTTGTTCCTGTGTTTTCTCATTTTTGGGTATCAGATTCAAAATGTTGAGCTATAAATTCCCCAGGCAGTTCACCAGGCAAAGGTCTGCTGCAGAGGCTGCTCCAATGACTCCTTCTCTTTGGGAGAATGTCCCTTTGGCTGTCTGCTGAGATTTCCACTTCTACTCCCTACCCCGAGACCTGGCTGGGGTCCATAAACAGCTCGCCGCCCCAGGGACCTTGCAGGCAGGGGGCCGCTCAGGTGTTCCTCCCTAGGTGGAGCTCCTCCCCCACTCAAAAATCCCTTCGGGATGCCCAGCCAGCTCTTCCGTCCCGGGGACTGTGCAGTCAGTAGAGCTGCTTGGATGACCCTCACTGGGTGGAGCTTCTCCCTGACTCAAAAAAACCGGTTAGGGCACCCAATCAACTCACCCTGGGATCATGCAGGCAGGAATGCTGCTCAGATGTATCTCCCTGGGTCGAGCTTCTTCCCAAGTCAGAAATCCTGCTGCGGTGCTCACTTGGCTCACCCATTCTGAGATCCGTGCCAGCAGGAGATCCTGGCGCTCCCTGGCGCTTCTCTGCCTCCTCGGCATTCTCGCAGGAGCCGCCGACTGCAGCTGCCGCAGTTCCCGCTCTCCGGCTGAGGATGGCGCCGGCTGCGGGGGTGGGGCTCTGAGCGGGATCCCGGACCGCTGCCCAGATTGGCGCAGTCTGCCCGAGGAGCACATTCTCCGAGTTTGCTCTGCTCCGCCACCTCCAAAAATTCCTGGCCGCAGCCACCTGCGAGCCATTCAGGTTCAGGAGCTGGGAGGGTCCGTCCCACCACAATCGCACTCGGTGGTTCGCGGACTCAGCCGAGCCGCGGCCCAAGCGCAGCACCAATCACCTCGGGTGCCCAGCTCTCAGGGCCCGCCCACTTCTCACCACAGCATATCCAGCCGACCCGTTAATGCTCAGGCAGTGGAGAGCAACACGTTCAGTTGGAATTTCGCAGCCGCGGACCCGGCACCCGCGCGCAAAGGATCAGTCTCTGGGAGAGTTTCCCTCTGCCGCTCACCTAGTCGCCATCTTCCCGGAAGTCTTCATTCATTCTTTTAATTTTTCATTCATCGGAAAATTACTGAGAACAGGAAGCAAAGGCAGATTGTGAATGACTGGGCCAGTTTAGTATGTATCCTCACAGTGAGTCCTTTGATGTGACAGAGATATTGACGCCTGTATGATATGTCTGGGTACCATTTTCTGAGTGAAAACCCGGGGAAAGCTTGCTTAAAATGCCATGCTATTCCCAATGCCCCACATTCTACTAATGCGTATTTAGGGACCCCCAACAGCCAAAGGCTGCACCAGGGATGACACGGGCACAGCCAAGCAAGGTGCTTTTGAACCTTAACAAGGGCTTAAGGCCTCCGGATGGGGGGAAGGCAGAGGCAGGTGTCCCCTCCAGTGACGGCAGCCTTGCTGACAGAGAAGGTGACAGGCAGCAGAGACTGGGGCACAAGAGGGGACAGGCAAGGAGGTTTCCGGGCAGGGTGCTCAGGAGATGCCAAGGTCACTATGACCAAGCAGGAGCAAGCTGAGACAGAGGCAGAGAGGAAGCCAGGGGCTGAAGCACAGAACGCCAAGGAGATGGCAGGGCCAGGTGCCTGTAAGCTGTCTTTTTATAGCAGTTTCAGGTGTATGCAGAGGTGGAGCAGAAGGTCCAAATGGGCCCCACACACCCACTGTCCCCCACGCCCCTCCCCACTGCCACTATCTTGCACAAGTCTGGTCCAGTCTTTACAGCTGAGGGAACTTGCGAATACACCACTATGCATGAAGCCAACTGTGCATGCAAGTGTGGGCGCTGCCTTGTGCACTCCATGGGCTTTGACCAATAGGTGGATGGATCCACATCATGGCATCACACCAATCAGTGTGACCATGCCCAAGATCCTATGCTTTCTCCCTCCCGCCATCTCTTGATTATCTCTGTAGTTCTGCCATTTCCAGAATGTTACCTAGACGGAATCATGCAGTGTAATGCATAGCTTTTCACACTGGCCCTTGTGGAGAAAGAACCAGAGGGAGGCAGGACCCAGCTGCCAGGACCAGGGCTTGAACCGACCTGGTGGGTGTGGTGGTTAAGGAGATGGGCCAATCTCAGGCAGAGCACAGGACAGGCTGGGCAGAGGGTCAAGAATTCTACTTGGCTGTTCTAAACATGGAAATATTTGCTGGATAATTGACTAGAGACATCAGTGATGCTGCCAGACTCACACGTTCAGAGCTGTGCTTCCACACAGCATGTCACAGGAATGATCAATGCTTTTTTACCTTATCCTGGCTAGAAGTAGATCAAGCAGGGTGGTGTCTCCACTGTGTGGGTGCTTTCTGGCTACAACGGTGCTGCAACGGTCTAGGTGTCAGATGTTTCCAGAGGTCTCCTGTGCTCAGAGGTGGGGTGACTGAGCAGCGACTGGATCCTGGGGCACTGTGCCCATTGTAGGACACCGTGGTTGATGTCGTGTCCACACATGCTGTTGGGAAGGGTCTGGCGGAGGTGGGCACTGGGGTGTGACCCAGAAGAGTGTGTACTTGTCTTCGCTTGCTCCCCCTTCTCTCTCTGCTTCCTGGCTGCCATGGGTCCTTTCTTCCATTCCGCCGTGCTGCTTCTGCCTTGAGGGGAGCAACCACAGACTAGACCCTCTGAAGACATGAGCCAAATTAACTGTCTCCTCCTTTAAGTCCCAAGTGTAGGGTATTTTGTCCAGTGATAGGAAAGATGACTAATGCAGGTGCCTAAGAAATACTCAAACAGGGGAGTCAGTCTGACAGATTCACATCATGCCTGGAGGTCAGCGGTGAGTTCTACCTCACACCTAGGCCAGCTCCTCCTCCAAACCTCACCACCACCTGCCCCCCATGGCCTCTCGTGCTCCATGAGTCCCATGTTTCAGGCGGGGCACTGCTTCACCTCCAGGAGATCCAGGCTGCCCTATCTTGGAGGGCCTCTTGCTCTGCACTAGAGTGTCATGCTAGGGATTTCCTCCCTGCACTTAGGAAAGCAGCAGGAGAAGGGTGGAATGTGTCCACTAGCAGAACTTGCTCAGGGGGCTCTTACAGACCTTCCTCCCCTCCATTACGGAGCACTGTGCCCCCCTTGAAGTTGGTCACCTAGATGCAACTTCTGTTGTCCTTATTCTTTCCTGTCTGTTTATCCTTGGAGGAAAAAGTAAATGTATCATCATCTTTACAATGTAACAAATAAATCATGACTCATATTTACATAGCACATTATATATTGAAGAGAAATTCTCACTGAAGGAATGAAAGCCATTTTAAAATAGCTTTCAAATGCTAGTTATTACCACGAAAGATAAGTTTTTTCAAGATATTTTAAATATTGCATAAAAATGAACATGTGGAGCTCCTGAGATTGTGTCCGGCACCCTGCAGTGTTGGAAGGCTGCAGGACCCCATCTGTGGCCTGAGACACCTTCCGCTGTGAGAGGGACCAGGTATGTGCACCTGAAGGAAGCTTCCCGCCATGTCTGAGAGACTCGCACACTTCCAGGATGGGCAGGAATCTTTTTCTTTATATTTTATTTTTTCAAAAATAAAAAGAACAAAAGTAGAATACAAATAACACAAAGCCAGGACATTAGAAATGATACGAAGATTGAGCAAATCATTAAAGAGAATAAGAACATAGTGATTTAAAAGAACATTAGAGACAATACGTAGTGGCACTAGGAAGGATTGTAGGAATTCACCATTGGTTGTTATACTGCAAATTGTTGTTGTCACATAAGTTGCTGAGATTACCAGATATAAGCATGGAAAATTGGTCAAAATAGTAGGAGAAAAAGCTTTTAAACATTAACTGTTCCCAACAAACCATCAGACACCAACAGTACAGTTATACCATATATGTATATATATACCATATATATATCATATATATACCATATACACACCATATATATACCATATGTGTGTGTGTGTGTATACATAGTTTGCCTTAGTACTTTTTCTCTTTTCCCTCATCCCAGTTGCTCCTTCCTTTGAGCAGTTTCTTTCTCCTTCTTATTATCTATTGTACATTTTGGGTTGTATTCACTCTTTCATGTTCTTACACCAGGGAGACAATGTGATGCTTACACATGTGAACCCAATTTATTTCACTTATGAGTATGGTCTCTAGTTGTATTCATTTACCTATAAAAGCCTCGAGTTTATCTTTTTTATAGCTGAGTAATACTCCATTGTATAGAAATATCACATCTTTTTTATCCATTCCTCAGTGGATGGGTATTTGGGTTGTTTCCAAGATTTAGCTATGACAAATTGCACTGCTATAAACATGGATGAACATATATCGCTGTGGTATGATGTTTTTAATTCTTTTGGAAAAATACCCAGAAGGGGAATAGCTGGGTTAAGTAGGACTTCTAATCCTACCTAGAATAACTGGGTTAAGTGGGACTTCTAATCCTACCTAGAATAGCTGGGTTAAGTGGGACTTCTAATCCTACCTAGAATAGCTGGGTTAAGTGGGACTTCTACTCCTAGTTTTGTGAGGAATCTCCAGACTGATTTCCACAGTGGTTTTACCAATCGACACTCCCATCAGCAGTGGAGAAGGGTTCCTTTTTCTCCACAGCCTCTCCAGCATTTGTCATTGGTTGATTTCTTAATGATAGCCATTCTTAGATGAAATTTCAGTGTTGTTTTACTTTGCATTTCTCGAATGACTAATGTTGTTGAACTTTTTTTATATATTTGTTCACCATTAGTATTTCTTCATCTGAGAAGTGTGTGTTCGTCTCAGATGCCCATTTTTGAATTGGGTCTTTGAATTTGGGGGATCTTATTGTTTTTAATTCTTTATATGTTCTAGATTGAGTCCTTTGTCTAAGGGACAGTTGGGTTAAATCTTTTCCCAATTCGTGGGTTTTCTCTTCACTCTGTTGGTGATTTCTTTTGATGTGCAGAAACTTTTCAGTAAGATGAGCTCCCAGGTGTTGATTCTTTGAGGTATTTCCCATGCAGTGGTTTTTGTTCATGAACTCTCTGTCTACCGCTATGTCTTCAAGAGTGTTACCTACTTTCTCTTCTAGTAGATTTAGTGTTTCTGTTTTGATATTTAGATCTTTGATCCATTTTGACATTAGTTTAGTGCATGGTGATAGACATGGGTCTAGTTTTAGTCTTTGGCATGTGGAAAGCCAGTTTTTACAGCACCGTTTGTTAAAGAGGCTATCTTTCTTCCAGTGAACATGTTTGGCCCCTTTGTTAAAAATAAGATGGCTGAGTGTATTTGTAGCTGTGTCTGCATCTTCTAACCTGTTCCATTGATTTTCAGGTCTGTTTTTATTGCCAGTACCATGCTGATTTTTATCACAGTAGCTTTGTAGTATAATTTCAAGTCAGGGATTGTGATGCCTCCTACTTTTCCTTTGTTGCCCAGGATTGCTTTTGCTATTTTAGGCCTCTTCTGGCTCCAGATGAATTTTAGGAATGTTTTCTCTAGATCTGTGAGGTATACTAGTTGAATTTTAATAAGGATTGCATTGAATCTGTACAACAATTTTGGGAGTATGGCCATTTTCACAATGTTGGTTCTTCCTATCCATGAGCAAGGAATATCTTTCCATTTTCTGAAATCCTCTTTGACCTCTTTTTTCAGAGTACTGTGATTTTCACTGTCTAGATCTTTTACTCCTTTTGTTAAGTTGATTCCTAAGTATTTCATTTTTTTTTTAGATGCTATTGTGAAAGATGTGGTTTCATGAATTCATCTCTTAGTCTGCCTGTCATTTGTGTACGGGAATGCTATTGATTTTTGAGTGTTTACTTTGTATCCAACTATGTTACTAAATTTGATTATTAAATCCAAAGCCTTTTGGTGGAGTTTTTGGGGTCTTCTATGTAGAGTATGATGTCATCAGCAGATAATGATAACTTCACTTCTTCTTTTCCCATCTTTATTCCTCTTATTTCTCTCTCTTGTCTAATTGCTTTGGCTAATATTTCCAGAACTATGTTGAATAGTAGTGGTGACAGTGGGTATCCTTGTCTTGTTCCTGACTTTAAAGGGAAAGCTTTCAGTTTTTGACCATTTAGAATGATATTAGTTGTCAGTTTGTCATAGATGGCTTTTATCAGATTGAGGTAAACACCATCTATGCCAATTTGCTGTAGGTTTTTTTTATCATGAATAAATGTTGGACTTTATCAAAAGCTTTTTCTGCATCAATTGAGATGATCATGTGATTATTGTCTTTGGCTCTCTTAATGTGGTGTATTACATTAATTGATTTGTGTATATTGAGCCAACCCTGCATTCCTGGGATTGAATCCCACTTGGTTATTGTGTATAATCTTCTTAATGATTTGTTGCATTCTATTTGCTAATATTTTATTGAAAAATTTTGCATCTATGTTCATTAGGGGGATTGGCCTATAGTTCTCTTTCTTGGTTGGGTCTTTCTCTGGTTTTGGTATCAGGATAATACTTGCCTCGAGGAATGAGTTGTGGAGAATTCCTTCCTTTTCAGTTTCCTTAAAGAGTTTGAGAAGTATTAGTGTTAAATATTCTCTAAATTTCTTGTAGAATTCATCTGTGAATCCATCAGGACCTGGGCTTTTCTTCACTGGCAAGGTTTTTATTACAATTACAATTTTGCTTGCTGATATAGGGTTATTCAGGATTTTTATATCTTCTTCATTCAGCTTTGGTAGTTCATATGTATCAAGAAATCTGTCCATTTCCTCTATGTTTTCCATCCTATATGAGTAAAGATTTTCAAAGTAGGTACTGATGATCTTCCGAATTTCTACAGGATCAGTAGTAATTTCATCTCTTTCATTCCTTATTGCATGTATTTCAGTTCTTTCTTTCCTCTGTTTAATGAGGTTGGCTAGGGGTTTACCGATTTTATTTATTTTTTCAAAGAACCAACTCTTTGATTCATTAATTCTTTGTATTATTTTTTTAGTCACCATTGCATTAATTTCTGCCCTGAGTTTTATAATTTCGTGTCTTCTCTGGGCTTTTGGTTTGATTTGTTCTCCTTTTTCTAGAAGCTAGAGGTGTAGTGTAAGATTGTTGATTTCTGCTCATTCTGTTTTTCTGAGGTAGGAATTCACCACTATAAATTTCCTTCTGAAGACTGCTTTCAGTGCATCCCACAGGTTCCTTTAAGTTGT
Organism: Dinomys branickii; assembly: GCA_004027595.1. NCBI lineage: Eukaryota > Metazoa > Chordata > Mammalia > Rodentia > Dinomyidae > Dinomys > Dinomys branickii. The sequence continues at coordinate 8,686 of PVLD010004928.1, forward strand.
GTCTACATTTTCATTTCATTGTACATAGTGTTTAATTTCTTCTTTGATTTTTCATCTGTGACCCATTGATTGTTCAGGAGGGTGCTGTTTAATTTCCATGTGTTTATGGAGTTTTTGCAATTTCCTTTGCCATTAATTTCCAAGTTCATTGCACTATGGTCCAATAGTATGCATGGGATAATTTCAATTCCTTTGCATTTCCTTAAGCATGTTCTATGTGCTAGCATCTGGTCTATTTTAGAGAATGTCCCATGTGCAACTGAGAACAATGTGTGCTATGATGCTGTTGGGTGGAACACTGTACAGGTCTACTAAGTCCATTTGTTCACATGTTTGGTTTAGTTCTGTTATTTCTTTGCTAACTTTTTGTCTAGTTGATCTATCTCCTTGTGATAATGGGGTATTGAAGTCTCCTCTTATGATTGTGTTGGTGCTTATTTCATTTTTCATGTCTGCTAAAATTTGTCTTATATATTTGGGTGCTCCCATGTTTGGTGCATAGATGTTTATGATTGTTAGCTCTTCCTCTTGAAGTTTTCCTCTCACAAGTATGTAGTGAACTTCTTTGTCTCTTTTAAGTGTTTTGATTTGAAGTTCCCATTGTCTGCAAACAGAATAGTGACACCTGCTTTTTTCTGGGTACCTGTCACATGGAGTATTGTTTTCCATCCTTTAATTTTCAGTCTATGAGTTTCCTTTTGAGTTAAATGTGTTTCCTGTATATAGCATATTGTTGGATTTTGTTTCTTGATCCAATCTGCAAATCTACTTCTTTTGGCTGGTGAATTGAGTCCATTTACATTGATGGTTATAAGTGATATGTATTGGTTTATCTTTGTCATGTTGTTTTCTTGCTGGTGGTTTCCCTTGTTTCCTTCTGTTTAATTGCTTGCTCTGCTTGGTGTTTCCTTTTTGTTGTTGTTCTTAAAGTTGTGGTCTTTTTTATCCCTTTCTAGAATATCTTTTAGAACCTTTGTAGTGTTGGTTTGGCACTCATGAATTTCTTTGGTTGATCTTTACTGTGGAAATATTTTATTTCTCCATTAATTTTGAAGGATAGTTTTGCAGGATACATCAATCTGGGCTGGAAGTTGTTTTCTTTCAGGACCTGCAATATTTCACTCCAAGCTCTTCTTGACTTGATGGTTTGGGCTGAGAAATCTGCCGTGATTCTGATGGGCTTTCCTTTATAGGTGATCTGTTTTTTTTTCTCTCACAGCTTTTAATAACCTCTTCTTTTGTTGAATTTCTGAGATCTTGATCACTATATGTCTGGGTGTAGATTTATTTTGGTTATGGCTAATTGGAGTTCTATATGCTTCAATTACCCAGACATCCAATGCTTTTTCCATGCTTGGGAAATTTTCTGCTATTACTTCTGCAAATAGTTTTTTTATATCATACGTGCTGACACCTGCTGTTTCATTGATACCTATCAATCTTACATTGCTTTTCTTTGCTTTATCTTGCAGCTGTTGAATTGTTATTTCTTGGTTTCTGGTTATTTTTAAAAGATTCCCTCCTTTCATGGTCATTCACAATAATGCTGTCTTCAAGGTCTGAAAATCTATCTTCAGCTTTGTTCAAGCAGTTTTGCTAGCTTTTGATGGAAGTTTTAATTTCCTGGATATCTGTTTGAATCTGCTTTATACATTCCTGTTGTTTCCTATACTGTTCATTCAAGGTGTCCATTAATTTACTATGCTCCTCTATTTTTTTTCCATATCTTCTTTAGATGTGCTAAGCAATTCTTTCATTATTGTTGTCATTTTTTTTTTACCTCAGACATTATTTCAGATCTGATGTCCTCTATGGCCTGATGGAGTTGTTTCTTTACTTCAGCTACTATCATTTCAGAAATTCCAGGTGTATGACTTCCAAGCTCTTCTGTGTTGATATCTCCTGGGCTTATTCTGGGAGGAGTAGAGGTCTTAGATTGCATTTTGCTCCTTCATTTTGTCATTTTCAGAGATCCAAAGGTGTGCTGGAGCTCAACCTCGCTCCCAGGGTGATGTCATAGTACTGGGGCAAGGACCCAAAGAACCCTCATGCATGGTGTGACTCCCTCAGTGGTGTATGTGTGTGTGGACAGGGTGTGATCCCCAATACTACCACAGTTTTCTGTGGCTCAGCTTGGCTCCCACTCAGGGGTTCCCCAAGATGTCCAGGTTTCAGTGCTGTTTCCACTGGGGTGTAGTAGTGGGTGGGTGGTGGTCACCATGTCTCCATACACTGCCACTACCTTGCCCAGTTCCCACACCTGGTGGATATGCAGTCACTGAGTCCCCTGAAGCTATCTATGTTTCAGCCTAGCTCCCCTGAGGGGGCAGGGTGGGTTCAGGGAGGAGCACCCAAGGCCCTTGAGGTTGTCTGGGGCTCCCTTTGGCTCCCAAGCTGGTGGGGCAGAGGTGGCACTGGCTCGCCAGCATTCCCGCTGCTGTCCGAGGCACAGCTCTGCTCTGACAGGGAGGGGGCAGGAGAGGGAGGGCGGGAGGTGGACCTCAGGCCCCTAGAGTGGTCCAGGTCTCTGCCTGGTCCCAAGCTGGTGAGTGGGGAGCAGCAACTGCTCACTGGAGTTCCTGCCACTGTCCAAGGCACAGCTCCAGGAATCTTAAGAACAGCCGGAGGAAGTTAGCTTAGTTCAGCACTTCCCAAACTTATGTTATCCTCAAATCACCTCCCTGGTTTTCTGCTGGATCAGTACAGCATTATCATTTGTTACTATTAATAATTTTAAAGGTTCATTTTATTCAAAAGTCTCTATCAGCTTTATTGCATGATTTACGTTTTTCTAATATTCATTATAATTTTATATATATAAAGTATATTATTAGATGACAGTAAGTTTTAGGGACTCATTTTTGGGCTATGGAATCAGGCAGGGCTGTGTTCAATACTCATCTCTGCAGTCTATTACCTGCATGTTCTTGGACAGTGAATAGTAGCCCAGGTTTTCTTCATCTGTTAGACGGGTGTGCTCAAGTCTGCCCCTAGGGTGACCGAAGGACACCGGTGGTGTGCTGCTGCCAGAGAGCGTGGGCCAGGCTCACAGTGACACTGGAAGGTCTGCACACTGGGTTCGAGCCTTGACTTGGTCCAGCCTGAGCTGTGGGGTCTTAGACCATTCCGCTCCCTGGTCCTTGGCTTCCACCGTGACACAGGAGAACCTAGGCTTCTGCCCACATCCCGCCACATCTCCATGTCCACCTACACCCCACCCTGGTCCTCCCTGCTTTGACCCATGCACCTCGTGGATCCCAGGCACCATGCCCTTGCCAGGCAGTCCAGGAGGATCTGAGGAACTGGAGAGTAAGGCAGGAGTTCAGGTGAGCTACATGCCAGGGCCTTGCACAGCAGATACCAGAGCAGAAGCTGTGGAAATAGCAACCAAGTTAGTCCAAGGCTGGGCATGTATCTTTCGCTGCTGAAGCTGCTAACAAAATCGCAAGAGCTGGTTCTCTTAGAGGACAGCCGTTGATTTCTCAGTCAAGGAGTTGGTAGCCCAGGGCCAGGTCTGGCAGCCTTGGCATGGCAAGGGCCTCTCCCTGGTGCCTGTCAGGGGAAGGAGAGGCCAGGGCCAGCTCTCAGGGCCTCTTTCTAGGGCACTCATTTTAGCCCAGGGGCTCTGCCTGCCCAAATGCCCATCTCCTAGCTGCCAGCGGCTGGTGATTAGATTTTGACACAAGGATCTCGGGGGACATGAAAGTAGGCCAAGGGCGGAATCCATGCTACAGTTGTGACACCCTCTGCCACTTGCCACTGTGGTGCCAGCAGTACCAGTCGCATGGACCCTGTGGTGTGTTGAATGGCAGCCCCCAGAAGACATATCCCTGTGTACACCCTCCGACATGGACAAAGAGCCTGTTGTGGTCCTTAGGGATCTTGAGGTGGATCGTGCCACACTGGCCAAGCAGCCTTTCAGCCCAGGGCAGGACGTCCTGCAAGACAGAAGGGGAGCATTGGAGATGGAGGCAGAGACTGAGTTCTGTGATCAACAGCTGGCTGCACACAGATCTGTGGGAAGCAGGAAGAGGTGTGAAGTTTGTCCCTTAGAGCCTTCCATACCTTGAGTTTGGCCTTCTGGCCCCCAGAAGTGAGGGAGTGCATTTCTAGGGCTTTACCATTGATCCACACTGTTGCTCTATGCACAGACACAGTGGGGACTTGTGCACAAGAAATGAACACAGCCCCAAAACCTTCCCGGCTGGTCCCCACCTGACCTGTGTTCCCACAGCAGCCTCAGGGACACAGGGCCTTGTCACCAGGTGGCCAGGGACCCAGCAGCCTGCCTCCCTGTCCTGAACACAGGCACCTCTGCTGCTTCCAACTGTTGGAGGTGGGGAGCAGTGGGGAGCTCGCAGTGACGAGTTTTGTCCTGGGGAGGTGACCAGATGGGAAGTCACCAGCCCCAGGCTTGCCTACCAGGGAGGTGACCCTCACTGCTGAAGAGGGACAGGAGCCAACAGAAGCAGCACACTGGTGTCCAACACTATCAAAACCTCTCTGGATGTTGGGACATTGATGTTGCTGGAAAGACCTGCGTGCTCTAGTGCCTTCGCATTTAAACCTGCCAGGGAAGGGGGGGACACAACTTCTGTGTGACTGCTCCTTCGTTTACATTGATCATTGTCTAAACAGCTCCTGAGCGGCCTTAGTTTCCCCACACACGCAGTGGAGACAACAACAGGCCCAACCTCACAGGGTTTTGGTGAAACCCAAGGAGCTCTGTAATTGGGCAGCCCAGTGGTGAGAGGCTGCCTCCCACAAGCATGGCCACTGTCGCTGCTGTCGCTGTTGGCACTGCTGTCAGAAGGCAGTGAACCAGAGCGACAAAGTGATGAAGGTTCGAGTTACACCCTCAGACCACCAGGGGTTTGAATGCCAACTCTAGGGTGTGCAAATAATGTGATACTGAGAAAAGCTACCCAACCTCAAGTTTCCCATCTGTAAAATGGTGAGAGGAGCAGTTCTCAGCCAGATGGTGGAGCTGTAAAGAAATGGGGCTGTGATCACCCATGGTCACTTGTGGGGGGTCGCACCCCTGGGAGTTAGGGTTTATTTGGTCATTACAAGGTCCCATCAGAGAAGCCCTGCGAGGCTGGCCATGACAGAGATACCTGCAGACTCAGGGTGGACCCCGCCCTGGAGAAGTCAGTTTTCCAGCCTGTTTGCATCCCTTTGCATTGCAGCTGGAAGTGGAGAGGGTAGCAGACTTCAAGCACCAAGGGAAGGACCCCAGAACTCCATGTAGCACCTGCTGCTGAGCCCCAGGCCCCTCGCCACATATGCAGAAGGCGGCTGCAATGGGAGGGGGGCGGAGTGAGTGGAGTGTCACCAAATCCCTATTCTCCTTGTCGCTGTCTGCGGCAGGAGACAAGTCTCCACTGTGTGAACTTGGGTCACTCAGAGCAGCTTCTCTCTGCACTGAGACTTAGGGACAGAAGCCGCAGCTGCAGTGACTCTGAGACCTTGCGGAGTCACCAGCCCCTCTGCGGCTCCTGGTAAAACCTAGATTACGTGTCGTGTGTTTGCTGATGCTGCTGTGTAGCTGCCATGACAAAAGCTTTCAGTGAAGGAAACATACATTTCAGGGGATGAGGCACAGCTGAACAGATGTAAGAACCTCTTCAGGACAAAGAATCAGGATGATCAGGCCTGAGCCCCGCACACTGCCTGGGCTGGGGGTGAAGAGAAGTCGGTGTTACCTTAAGTCTTGCCGATCCATTCTCATCTCCTGTTAGGCGTACTCCTTCCAGAGTGGACACACCAGCCCCACGGAGTGACTTTTCCCTGTGTCGGAAAAGTCAGTGGGCCTTTGTTCCCAGAGGGTCAGTCACCCAAAGTCCCACTGATCACAAAAAGTGACTTTGTCACGCAGTGCACTCTGTCTCTCTGTCTCTCCACTGCTCCCCAACAACAAGAGGCAGCACGAAAGTGGGAAGTGACCCCTGCCATGGGCAAAGTCTGCTTCCTCAGCACTGTGGCTTTTTCTGGGTATAGAAAACAGCGCCTCCACCGAGAACGAGCCTCCTTCCCGAACCAGGAGGGAAAGGAGACCCCTTCTCGGAAACCCCCGAGGGCCAAGCTGGGCCACCACTGCTGCTACCACTGCCATGAAGCCCTGCCGGGTACCAGGAGCCCCACTTTCCCCTTGCAGCATATTCCCATCCTGATTGTCTGTTCCAGAGGAACCACTGGGGACTGCAAGAGACCACTGCAGACAACCGATAAATGCAGCCTTCAAAGCCACTCATCCATTCTTAATGGACAGCCCGTTAATTTGAGGTCTAGGTCGAGAATTTGAATGCTATACACTGAACACCTCTTCAGCTAGAAAACCTGGTTTTGCCTCAGGGTAAATGGTGATTCATTAATTGTAATTAAATTAGGCTGCTGGCTTAAACTGGATGTGACAAAATGAAAATCCCCATATAAAACCTGAGATGCATATCACAGTCCTTCTGTCAATAACATCTAGTTTTTGTCTAAGTGGATTTAAAGGGAACAAGATGCCTCTTCTTTAGGAAAAAAACCCACCTCAGTTAAGTAGGGAAATAAATAACTTCTGAATGTTTTTCTTTTTTTACTCAGGCCCTGGCAGAGCAGCCTGGAAAGGACTGAAAATGAGGATTTGAAGTGGCTTCTGAATACCTGGCCAGGGCCAGTGTCACCCTGGGCTTAGCCTCTGCTGGCTTCATAGCCAGCCCCTCCCAGCAGCCCTGGATCTTAGGGTATAACATGGACTCAGCTCAGGCAACACAATGGCCCCTTACAGAGGGCAGATGGGCTGAGGCCTGGATGGAAGTCTGGAGTCCGGGATCTCGCTCCACCCAGTTTGGTAGCTAGTTGTTAATGTCGGGGGCCTTTGCCACAGACGTTTCTTACCTGTGAAATACGGGGTTGTGGGATCCCACTAGTGTAGATAACAAAGCAAATCAGAATCCCAGAATGGAACAGACACGCATGACGTTTCCCTCGTGCAGATGGAGAAGCCCCACCTCTCAGCCCAGGAGAGTCTCAAAGGAACCTGCACATCAGTGAACAGAGTTTGAAATCCATTCCACCGGACACCATCTCACGTCTCTGTCAGCCTCAAAGCTTGTGAAAAGCATGGTCTCCATCATGGTATCACTTAGAACAACTTCTATAAAAGCAAACTAACTGTGTGTTTGTGTTTGATCTGAGAAACACTCTCGTGCTCTAGAATTATTAGTGGATTTTCATAGATTAGTAACAGAGATGACACAGTACACAATGAAAGAGGTGATGAGGAATTTCCTGCAAGGCTGATGACCTACTGCGGGGGCAACAATCACTGGAGAACAGTCACAATAGCTCTTGAGAAAGACAACTGGACACAAAGCAAGAGGGCCTTGGGCAGACTAGAACCCGCGGCTGCCCTGAATGACTCTCTTTGATGGTGTAGGAGACACGCAGAAGCTGACACTCCATTCACACCTGGCCCTGTGAGGGGCCACACTTGAGGAAGAAGACCTGATGGCAGGGGAAGAGCTAGCAGGCAGGGTGCTGCCCCATGAAGGGGCACAGTAAGTCGGAGTGCCTCACAGCGTGGTCAGACACAGAAAGGCAGCTACTAACTTTCACTTCTCAAGTTTTGTATAAACACATCCTGTGACCAACCCCAATTCAGACTCACACAGGAAAGCATCCTTTGGGAAGCACAGTTCCCTCTTAGCAAAACTGACAGCAGGTGAAGCTACCACAGTCCACCCCTTGCCTGCATAGCTGTTGTGTGCTTTTCCTTTCACCAGACACAACTTCCAAGTAAAGACAACAATCAGATCTTGTTTCAATCGCATTAAACTAAAACATGTTGCTTATTTCTACAAAAGAAAATACGGTCATTTCATCCATATCTGGCAGGTTCTTTCTTCTGAGACACACTCCCTTTTTTATTGCAATTTAAATACTAAGCTTAAAGTTAACTACTGTTAAAACATCTTCTGTTAGAGGAATGGGAAAGGGAAAGACAAAATTAGCTAATATATATTTAAACATATTTATGTCAAAATATGGAAAAGTATTTATAATTATATAGTCCTCATGTCTGTCGCTTGTTACATGATTAAACTTCTGTTACCCGGTCTGTAGTCCTGTACCCCTCTTCTCATGTGCCTTGGCTGGTGGTGTTTCTCTCAGCAGGTAGGATGAACACTGTCTCCATTACTGGAGCCTGGTCATTAGCATCCCTGCTTGGATGCAGTAACAGTTTCCCATTGACTTTTGTCATACAGATACCTAGTTGGGAGATTTAAAGTGTATGTGCTTGGCAGTGCAGCCAGCTGCTTCTTCTTAGGAGCTGTAGGGCCCCTTCCAGGGCTCTGGGTCTATCTCTGGCTCAGGTCTGGGCTTGGTGGGGCTGTAACTCTATTGACATGACTCAGTGAGACTTCTGTTCACCAGCCCTAGAGCACTTCCATTTCCACAAAGTAGATTAACCATCTAATGTGGTGTGAAGGACACCATGGTCCATTAACCAAAGTCAAAAGCACCTTGTTTTCTGAATTCGCACACATTAGAATGATGAAAATCCCTGTGTGCACCTCTTTTCACATTTTTGTGCAAGTACCAAATAAATGGGAAAGCACGGAATACTTTCAATTAGGGACTCCTGGTTACCGGTTGTTTGTGCATCCATGTGTTCATCCATCTCAAAGATTACTCTTCTGGGACTATGAGTAATAATGAAAATAACCGTAATATTCACTGCTATTTTAGCACTTACTATTTGCTAAACTATCTCCTTAAAGTATCTCATTTAATTTTTATAACTGTGCAGTGTTTTACTAATGCAGCAAGACTCAAATCTTTAGGACCTATTCAAAGCATGTGAGGGCCTCCAGTGAGATCTCACAGCGAGGGAGTGGCAGACCCAGGGTCTGAACTTTCCCCCTCCACGAGCTATTTCCCCCTGTGCTGCGGATAAGAAAACAGGTCAATGACTCAGAGCATCTACTTTAGCAACACTTAGTTGGGGACTAAAGAAGTGAGCAATTTGAATCATAGAAGCATGTGGACCAGAATGTTCATCTGACTGTCTGCCCAGAGTTGTGAATTTGTGCAAAAACAAGAAGTCTTTGGGAATGAGGCACAACCATAACATGGTAGAACTGAAATCGTGCAGCAGCTGACTATTCATGTGATTTTAGCACATCAGTAAGTTCTTGGGACTCATCATAGCTTTATCTACAGAACAGGAGATAAACAATACATTTCACAAGGATATGGAAAGGAGTCAACAGTAGACGAGCACCAGACATAGTGAAATGCTGCAATAAACGTCATAGTTACTACTGAGGCTGCAGGAAGCCTAACAGCCAGGCATCAGATTGGCGGTAATTAGGATGAACACACGTGCGTGTCCTGGGAGAGGGTGCTCTTGGTTTATCACTGCTGACAAGGTGACCTGTGCCAGTTAGCACTGTTAGACTCTCAAATGTAGCCTGGGTTTGAGCAGTACATTCCATGCAAACTGCAGGGTCAGAGGCAGAGGGAATCAGCCGGCTCTCAGATGCTGGCCACCAGGTAGTACAGTGTCTGCCCCTGTTCCTCCTCTCCTCTGGACAGAGCTAATCCAGTATGAACCAGACCCAGAAGATGGATTTGGGAGCATGCAAAGCTGAAGGAAAAGTCCGATGGCCCTCTGCTTGACTTCTCACCATGAGCTGGTGGACCAGACCTCACAGCTCTGCAGAGCAGCTGAGGCTGTGCTGTACTAAGCACCTGGCTGGCAGGGTTCAGAGGGTCCATGTTGCCCACACTTTTGGTCTCTACAGCAGCCCTGGAAGCAGGTGACTGGCTGCATTTTACAGGTAAGAAATTGAGGCACACTGAGGCAAGCACAATTCTGGGTTGGGTGTTGTTGGCTACCAAGGTGGACCTGCTGGTGGCTTACTACCAGAGTAGCCTCCCTGGCAGCTGCTGGCACCTCTGTGAGGCCACTGGTCACTGCTGTAGGAGGGACCATTGGGCCCTCAAGGGAGTCCTTACTAGGGTGAGCTATTTGAAGGCCCAAGCCCAATCCCAGCAGCTCCTCACTTCCTATATGGCCACTCTGCACTGCCCTCTGCCCTCTGCTGTGGTGCAGCCCAGCTAGGAGTGCCCTCACTGGAACTGAGTCAGGGCAGACACGATGCTCATGAACGTCTGCAACTGAGAACCAAATCAACCCTTCATAACATTCTGCATCTGATATTTCCTTACAGTCATTGCAAACTGAGTAGTGTAAGTACCTTCTCTAAAGTCACACAGCTGGAGGCCAGAGGCTCAGCATCATATGCAGTCCAGCTGCCCCCACACCCCAGGAGTAGCAGCTCTGGGGGCAGCCAAGTCATCATGGAAACTCTTCCTCTCCCTAAGGAAAGGCACCACAGTGAACTTCAGCTTTTGGGCTCTGTGCCCTCAGATAAAGATTTCTCCATCCTCAAATCCAGTCCCAGGTCTCAGTCCGCCATCCTCCTTAGGAGTCAGCAATATCGTCAGGTGGCTGGCAAGCTAATGGTCACAAGTGGGACATGCCAGGAGGTGGCCCATGTCCCCCAGGCTGGATGAATAAAAAGACCACGTGTGTTCTCTGACCTTGTCTCTGTCCGTCTTGACTGGGACAACATCTTGAAGTTATTGGGGGTTTTATCAAAGGGTGCAGCAATGCCCTCAGGCTCTGAGAGGGCTGCAGTGGGCTGGTTTCTGTGAGAAGGCACCTCTCAGGCTAGGTATAACTCTTGATTTCTAAGCAGTTATTAACTGAGGGACAGCGGGCAGCACTCATGGAGAGGCAGAGGCCAGCTCTGTAGGAACCAGCCAGGACAAGGCCAGGGACAGCTGGAATTAGCCCCTTCAGCATCCCTAAGAGCCAACCTCTAGGTCTGCACTCTAATTACAACGCCCCTCAATTTTTAAACATTTCTATAAATGCCCAAATTTCTTAGTCAGGCAAGCTTTAGGATATAAACATTAGCAACAGGGTTGGCAAAGTGTGACTTCCAGGTCGGATCCGGCCTCCACTGCAGTCGGAGGGGGGCACACACTCCCAGTACAGTTATCACCATCACTGTACCAATCAGAAAAGTGCTCTTTTGGACCAGTCAGAAACTTGCTGTTCCCAATTTTTCATTTGAAGGTGGTGCTGTTCACAGGACCAATCAGAAGATGTTCTTTTTAACCCTTCATTTGCATCTGGCCACAACCAATCAAAAGACACTGCTCCTAGTCATTTACCTTGAGCTGTTCAATAGGACGGTTAGTACCTGGCAGGATGCCAGGTGAGCTTTGCTAGGACGCTGTCCCAGTGCTTTATTTGCATGACAGGGAGATAAGTGGGAATTTGGGGTATGAGAGACTCCCTTTCCTTATCCTGGGGCTGCTGTGAGTCTTTTAACCAGCCACTCTCACCCTGTTGCACCCACCCCCTTTCTGCTTCCAGTAAGTGTACAACTTTGCCGCCTTTTCTGCATGTCTATTGTGACACCAAGGACCTGGAAAGAAGCCCTAAGACACCGCATCCTGTAACACACCTGTGCTTGTGAATACAGCTTTGTGGCACACTCCAGGCCAGGGCTTCTGAATGGTCTGTGTGCCTTGGCACTGCCAGGTGGGTGTTGGGAAAGCTGAGTAGCTGAGGAGACCAGAAATGCTTCTCACATGGACCTCACAGACCAGATTTCCTGGTCCCTGCAATAGAGTCAAGGAAGTAAAGGTGAGCCCACAGCTCAACACTGCAGCGTCTCCTGTCCTCCCTCTGCTCCCAGGCAGGATGCGTCTGAGGAATCGGTGCTCCCCAGAATCCGGCCCCTGTGTGAGCCTGAGCACACTAACCCTGTTCTTTCAGCCATGAGCTGCTCCAGGGAGACTGCAGTGGAGGAAGAACTGGGCCAGAAGTATCTGGGTAGCACAGAGAGGACACTCTGGGATGGAGAGAGAGAGACAGAGAGACAGAGAGAGCAAGGGAGACAGAGAAGGAGGGAGGGAGAGACAGACAGAGATCACACCCAGTGGGGAGCTGAGGAGAGAAAGCCACAGTCCCTAGAGGAAACCATGGACCTTGGGCCTCCCTGCTGTGAGGCTGAGTGACTCCCCAAGGCCCAGCACCACCAGGGCACTCGCCCTGAGGTCACCTGCCCCAGTGTGCAGCTGCAGACTGGGCTCTCGGCCCGGCCCGGCTGCAGAGTGAACCCTCCCTGTAGACAGAAGGAGGCGAGGACAGGCACCTCCAGGAGGTCCGGGAAGGATGGCTTCCTTTGCTTCCTGAGTGTGTACACAAGTGATGTCTCCTCGCCAGCTTAATCTTATTTGTTTTACTCTCCGCTACCAGATGGAAGGCTGCTCAGCCATTTCGAAGGAGCCTGGCTTGCTGCTTCCTGCTCCGTTTAGTATTGAGTGCTTCCAAATTAGGAGCAGGAGTCTTCGGAGAGGGAAATGGCTCTGAGTCGGCTGAGGATGTCAGAGGACATCTTCAGCAATTTTAATAATAGCCTCACTGCAGAAATCTGCACGGTCTGGAAATGATAACAGATGAAAGCCTAGAGACCGTCACTGTCTCACAGAACAGGGCAAGACGAATCTTAAATCTGCAGGACAGGAGATGGAAAGCAGGGGTGGCTGCACAAAGTCATCAAATAAACAGAACATTAAGTAAGCACAGGATGTCTACTGTCCTAATATTCAGGCCTCTGGCATCTTGGTCTGTGTATAACGTGCCTCTATCATTTTGGAAAAGCATTGGCTATATTGATAGTTTACCCTAGATATGTCTGAATTCTTACTATGTATATAAAAATGACTAGCAAGGCGTTCTGTTGTTCTAAATTCTGGGAGGAAATTGTGTGTGATAAGGACTCTTTGATCTACACTATTAAACATGTCTCAGATCCAGCTTGTTAAGAAAGGAAAGTCATAGGCTGGCAGGAACATTTTAGAACTTCCAGTGGGCTTGAGTCAGGGTCTGCTTGCAAACCTACATGCAAACCTCATCATCCTGAGAGGGCAACACAGAGGAAGATGTGAGTTCCCTTCCCAGAGGCGAGCGACCTGCACTGCCAAATCCGGATGCTTCCTGTGGGCAAGGGGGAGCGCCCCACAGCATTTGCCATTAGTCCAGATACGGACAAGACCCGCAGCAAAGGAGGCTGGTACAGGGACTCGCATAAGTGAGTGCTCCTCCCTGCTCTGGGCAGGGAAGCTCTGTCTCAGGAGATGAGCAGGGAGTACATGCTATGGGCACATCCAGGACGCTAGACCGGTGTGAGGCCAGCATGCTGCCTCTGCATATCAGCCTAGCACTACCTCCTTGGCGAGGAGGGCACCCCGCAGCCCCAAGCTACACAAACTGGTGTCATCCCCCCTGATGTCCCCACATCCCTCCAACCTGGCCGTTGAGTCTGAGAGTATGAGCACTGCACTGTGCTGGACACAAAAGAGGAAATGTGGAGTTGGCAGTCTTTCCAAGGAGACGGACTCCTGCTCTCCAGTGAGTAGTGGGCACAGTGCTGTTGGCTGCGTACTTGTGGGTTTCTTTCATCTTCCAGTAAGAAATACGCCGCCTTCTGTGGTGGAGCTTAGGTCCAAATCAACGTGGAAAGACTGTAGATCTTTTCATTAATATTTTAAAATGTTGTTTTGGAACAGTAGAAAATAATAAAACGAAACACAGAAGCAATACACACACCAAAAAAATTACAAATGGCTAACCTGTACCTATACAATGGTGTCCAAATAGAAATCAAAGAAATGTGTACCGTGACAGGTGCAAAATTCCCTGTATCTTAGTAGCAATCAAAAAACTGATTATACAGAGAGGTTTTGGGAGAGAGGAGGAAATGGATAATTTACTTTCTCAGGTGCTTAGAGAACAAACTCTATATTCCTGAAGGTGATTTGGATACTATGTATCAAATATAAACATACAAACTCTTTCATCTTGTTAATTCATGTCTGGAAATTCACTCTGGAAATAAACCAGATATTTCTGCTCAGGAGTTGCACACAGAGGCCCAACAGTGGCTTCCATGATGCATGACAGTGCACAGAAGTATTTCCCAGTAGAGAGATAGGCAACAGTGTGTGGTGGAAGCCGAAAGCGAGTTCGTAACTACAGCATAGAGACAGCATGCAGGCACAACAGAGGCAACAGTATGGAGTAGATGCAATGAGTCACTGAGTCTAGAAGAAGCAGAAGGCCCAGGATGGTACTGTGCAGATCTCTGTGGCCAGAAATATTTGCCCCAGAGTCAGAATGGTCCTGAGCAACTGTGTGGGTGGAGGGAGGGCTGGACGAAGGTTTTCTTTCTCTTCTTGGTAGATTTCATTATTGCCCTGGTTGATTTCCTTGCTTGTTTATTTATTTCTGGCTCGCTTAGTCAAGCAATCCACTGAGTATCTGGTATGTGTGTGCCAGATGCTGCCCCAGGCCACAGACGCAGCCCTAGATGGGAGTCCCCATCTTCACCACACCGGCGTTTTACTGCAAGACCAGGAGCGCAGTGTCTGTGTAAACTGAGTGCTCTGTCCGGCGCAGGTGCCAGGAGAAGGTGGTTTTGTTCCTGATGGAGGAGGCGGGATCTCATCTGCTCCCGCTCTTTCTTAGGCCGAGCCCAGCAGAGGCCATGTAGAGCTCCCAGGCTTCTGCTAATGAATTTAATCCACACACTCATTGGCCAGGACACAAGGCTACAGGCCTTCATCCCCAGGGCCTTCTCTTTCTAGTACAAGCAGGGAACCTGCCCTCCCTCCATGCACCCACCCCCTTCTCCAGACCTGGAGCCCTCAGCTTGTCTTGTTCTGCCTGTCCTCATCCTCTTGCATTCTTCAGCCTTCTGGAGGGCAGCGTGTGTTGCTCGGACTGCACTTGGTCCTGTGTCATTCTGCTGTTTCCAGGTATGATGCAGAGCAGACTTCTCCTAGCATAGCCAGCCTTTTTCATAATATATGGAAGACAGTGTCACATCTTCTGCCTGTGTTGGGGGGATTCTGTTAAGTTGCTCCTGCATAAAATCAAGATGCATTCGGCCATCACAAGCGCGTTCTTGCAGGCTACCCTCTGTCAGTCCCCGTTTTAGTCTGTGCTTTTTAGGTCTCTTTTCTTGTTAATGCTCCAAGGCTTTTGTCCCAGGAAAAATTAGTCAGATTATAGAAAGAGGGAGCAGTGAGTTAGCAGGGCAGGAGGAACCCTAAATAAAGAGGATCCCCTCCTACACATTGTTCCAGCTGTTAATAAAATCATCCCCATTTGCAACGAGACAAACGTCAAAAGCAATTGGGATCTTTAAGCACGACACTGAAATGTAGGATACAGAGGACAAAGAAGTGTGCACCCTCAATTAACTCCCACCTGTCTTCCCAAGTGAGGGACTTAGTAGGCGATTCAAGTGCTAAGAATGACAGATGAGGAATTAGTACGTAGATTAATACCAAGAATGATCCTGTTGAGCTTCAGGTATTACTGTAGAACACAGAGCTGTGCTGTTTTAAGTGGCTCAGCACAAAGACAACGACCACTGTGGATGTCCTCAGAGCAGGTCTGCTGCCTGAGTATGTGCGCTTCTTGCCCACACAAAAACAGTGAGTCTTTCCTGGGATCCCACAGTAACACCATTAAAAAGATCAGCAGAGGTTTCTGTTTACAGCATTCACAGGTCCCCTAGTGAATTCAACGAGGGATGGCACATTCCCCCAGGTTTTCTGGAGTTTTCTTTCCGAGTGTGCCCCACTGTCTGGCTTTCAACTTTATTCTTTCTGAGAAACTAGTTCCTCATTGGTGGAATGGAGGTATTAACATCGGCCACTAAGCCAGCTTAGAAATGAGCCAGAGAGGGTTTTTATTAAGTGGCTTGAATTTCTGTACCTAAAAAGTATTTAAAAGGTACAGGCAATATGCTCAAGAGATTTCTGACAGGGAAATAAGCTTCAGAGAAGATGACACTAGGCCCTTCCTTAGTTCCAGGAAAAAGCAAAGAATTTTCTTTATTCAATGGCCTTTTTGCATACAATATCTTATTTACTCCTCACTGCTTGTTTTAAAAAAAAGTAATAATTATTGGCATTTTACAAATGCAGTTCAGACTCAGAGACATAAGAGAATCTGTTCAAGGTCCTTGCCTCTTGGCAGCAGAGCCAGAATCCAAACTTGGGTCTCGCTGACTACACCCACGCTTTCCCCAGGGCTGCTTCCCTCTACCCTGAGCCCAGAGCCGCGCTCTTCAGCAGTGGTTGGTCCCCGAGCTGAGGCTTCCAGTGGGTTTGAGAGATAATCGTGTAACTCGCAGCTGACCTCCTCGCCTCTCCTCTTCTCAGTTTACAGGTGTGTTCTGCTCCTTCCTGAATGTCCTGACTCCTACTCGGGAGTTGCAGCTATTGGGCCACGCACCCCTAAACTGCAGCACCCATTGGTCCTCAGAGAACCACACCAGCAACATGCAATGTAAGTAATATTGACGGCCCTGATCCTGTGATGCCACCCTTGGTGGGGACACATTCCATGCATCTTTTTCTGTTTCTCCTGGCTGGGAGGGACAGAGGCTTTCTCCACAGAGCTCCTGGGAGGGGAAGGTAGCACACCTGTGCCTACCCAGAAGGCTCGGGACCTGCAGCACAGCCGAGCAAGGTGCCTCTCAGCCACCCCAGACCACGACTTCTCTCTTCCACCCTGCTGTCAGCTGGCCACCTGCCCTTGTCTCATAGTGACCTGCTGCGGCCTGCACGTGCTTGCCCTGGCCATGTCTGCAGAAAGCTTTGCCTCCGGCATGCAGCCCATCTCCAACCTGCTTCCTGTGCCCCTGCCTTGCCTTCGGAGACACAGCATGACTTCCTTGCTGCCTTCACATGCCAAAGCCCCCATTCCTAGCCCATTGACTCATTTGGGGATCACTGCGGGGAGGGGGTCACCCCACGTCCAGCTGCCTGAAGTGCTGAGCAAATGCAAATCCTGGTTTCCCCACCCAGCCCAGGGATCCTGTTGCCCACACCCAGGTCTCTGTGAGTGGCCTTGCCTGCCCACCTCTTTCCTAAAGCACGGGACAGAGCAGATCCTGGACCCCAGACCCCACACAAATCCTGACTGAACTTCAGCCCCTTCCAGGGAAGATGTTGCTGGAGGAAACAGGGTCACTCTGAGATGAGTGACAGAATCACAGAACCTAACAAATGCAAGAGACTTAAGGAGAGAATGACAGTAGCTGGTCAGGTTCAGCACAAGTGGAATTCCAGGCCTCAGCCATACGGAAGGTCTCCCCCGAGCTCTGGGAGGAGAGCTGGAGTGTTCAGGTTGGCTGGACCTAAGACTTGAGAAAGGCCTGGTGGCCCATGAGTTGTAGTCAGTCTAAAAATGACTGACGGGAGACCAGCTACTACCCTAGCACGTGGGGTTATGTTAACAACTAAATCTGACGAACCATGTGTTCCTCTGCTACTGAGGACTGGTTTAAAGGAACTGAACTGCAGCCCACTTTCACCCCTGAAATTATTGAACACTCCATAGAGAGAGGAATAGGGAAGAACAGAAGCACGTTGCCCTAACCCAACAAGCAAGACTCACGCCCTCTGCTATGTTCTCACTGCAGTTCCATTACCGGCCATCTCCGGCAGCAGGTGTGGACAATTTTATGAGCAGACTTTCCACTTCATGGCAATTTCTATCTGAAATACTAGAGAGAGGGGATTAGCAATTTCATAGACAGCAGTGCTATCATTCATAAATCTTTTAAAATTGAAAGCATTATCTTCAAAAGTGTCCTACAAATCTTTTGTGGAACTGGAAGTTCATTTGTGTACTATGTGGATGGTAGTGGGACACAGCATACTTTATGAAGTTTTTGGACCATTAACTCTAGATTTTCATTTTTCTCCATAAAAAAATGATGTATTTGAATGTTTTGAGAATGTGATGGATTTTCTGGCTGTGGTCACTAAGACAGGTCACTAAGGTGATGGAAGTTTCCCAGCAGATTCTTAAATGCTTAAGACCACAATGTTTAGGGGTGTGCCAAGTGAGTCGTTCCTTAATTTTTATTTTTATTCTACCTTTGGTGTGGTTGTGAGTACAGCCTCACGGAGACCGGTGATCCGTAATGAATGTGTCCACTTGGCAGATTCCTCCAGGGCTCTGATTCAATCTTTTGAGTTATGGGATGAGGACAAAATGAACTATTTTTCAAGCTTGTAAATATGTGACAAATGACGGTGCAAGAACTATTGATTCCAATCACAGTGATACAATGTTTCACAGTCAGGACTGGCTCTGGTTTTACAAATGACTTGCAAGTGGAACAATAAAGCCGTGCCCCACACACTTCAAACCGGATCAGTGCGCAGGAACACTGGGTCAGGACTCACCTCTGGTTTGAACACATGCCCAAAATGAAGGGAGCTTTCTTCCAATTTTTACTTTAAATGGGCTCTGCTGCCTTTGCCCCCAAAGAAAACTGAATGCCTGTGAGCATCTCCATATCTGTACTTGCTCTTTCTCAGTCATGCCCAATGCAATCGAGAAACATTTCACTGACGACGAATCTTGAAAAAGCTGGCAGCTCAGAGGCCCTGCCTCACTGGGCATTCAGATTCCATTCAAGCGCATCTAGAGACCCGGACAACAAGCACCGCCCAGCAGCCCCCATGCTCCTGTTGGGAAACCATTGGTTAGTTATCTGGGAAACATTCCCAAGATGACAGGCACTGACATGGAAGGCAGACAGAGCCTCCGAAGACCTGCCCCTCTTGGGGCCTAAGCATTTCAGTTTGCTGTGAAAGTGTTCCTAAGCCCTCACTGCGCAAGCCCAGTAACAAAGCTTGGGAAGGGCAGCGATGGCTGAGTGGTCAGAACCCGCCCCGTCATCCCCGCTGCCCCATGCAGCCCGGACCTCCGGAGCCTCTGTGGCTGTGCATCATCGACCTCCTCCCGCTGCTCCTCACACAGACCATCTGGGGACCAGGCCGGCCAGCAACCGCATCCAACTCCATAGACCAAGGCAAAAGGAATGTGTGAGGTGGACAGGCCAGGCAGGGAGGAGGCTCCTTTGCTTGTCTAGGGGACTTGGGTATTCAGACCTCATTGTCGTGGCCCAGGCCAGGGCACCGTTGCTTCCTCTGTCTGAGCCCCTGACCGTGTCCCTTCCCCCATTGTTCACTTCCAGCAAAGTGTGAAGAGCCAAGGGAAGGAGGGGCGGGAGCCCCTGGACATGGGCAAGGCTGCAGCTGGCCGGTGTGAAGAATGCGGCCTGTGCACGCTAGTGCAGGCTGCCTCGTTTCCTGGCCCTGGCTCCCCAACAGCGTGGCTGGGGTCTGTCTAGAAGCAACCTCCTATGTCACCTGCTTTGTCCCAAGGCCAGGCAGGCCCATGGAGAGGACCTAGGAAGGGCTTGTGGGCCAGACTCTGTCTCTGCAGCCCCCAGGCCGGTCCAGGGCTCCCCTTTCTTGGGTACACGAATGAGCAGCTCCCGAGGCACAGGGTGATGGCACGCTGCCGATGCCCCTCACCGCCTCGCCCTGTACCCTCTGTCACTCCATGTCTGCAGGAAGGGCTGCGTGTCTGCAATTCAACTGAGGAAAATAAAATAGCTTAAAAGATACACCTTTTGAATATTTTAAGTTAAAAACTGTCTTTTTGTACAAACTATCCAGCACAACTATGTGGTTTCTTCCCATAAGGTCCCAAGGTGTTCTTCAAGGACAAGGCACTACTTCTGGATGCCTCGTCCTCTCCACACCTTGGTTCCTTGGTGACAACTCGTGGGGTAGTTTCTCCGTGATAGGGCAGGGCTCATCCACGCCCTCCCTTTGAGAGCACCAAGAAACAAGGCTGCACGTAACCATCTGTGCCTTTGGTGGGAAGAATGGGCTCAGGACCTGTTTACTGAATGAATCACAGCTCGCCCATCCCCATTGTACAGATGAGAAAACTGAGGGCAGAGAGGCCACGTGTGAGCCAGGACTCGTCCTCAGGCAGAAGGATCATTGGACCTGTTTCTGGCTCCAGTGTCACATACTTGGGAGGAATGTTCCCCCTCACGCAATTAGGAAATGCACATTCCACCTGTTCATTAACATGGGGATCCTCTGCCACACCTGGCATCCCAGGTGACAGTTGCTGGGCTGGGCACAGGGGATGCAGAGTAAGCTGGGCAGCCTTACCCTGGCTCTTCCTCATGTGCCTGCAGGCTGAGCTGGAGTACAGCACAGATGTGGACAAGGTGCATGGACCCTGGCTTCCTCTGGAGGGGCTCCCCAGGGTGGGACCTGTGAGGCCATGGCCGGGCTGCCCTAGTGCACCCTCCTTCTCCCTCCTCCTGCCAAGGACACAGCCACTCCAGCTCTCAGCCTCCCGTTCATGCACTAGGATAAGTAAGTGCAATGCCCTCGCTGGGTGTCCTAGGTCTACAAGGCCTGTGACAGCCTCAGCACAGGGATGGGTGCATGTCTAGAGTTTAGCAAATGCTGGGGATCTTTATACTACTGAAACATCTGAGTATCTTTGGATATACTTATTCAAAGTATATAAAGAACACGGCTGACAAAAGTAATGCACAAAACATTAAAAGATCTGCCCAATGTCACTAAGCCGTGCACATGAAAATTGCTAAAATAGCAAATTTTATGTTGGGCACATTTCACTACAATAACAAACTGTGTAAAGAAAGCATAATATATTCCAGAAGTGACGACGTACAGTTGTTTCTCGCTATATTGCAGTTCACTTATTGTGGTTTCACTGTATTGCTGGTTTTTAAAAAAATATGTAATTCTGTACTGCAGAGTTTTTGCTATATCTTGGGATCTTGCAGTAAATAGATATTTATATAATATTTATGATTTCAGTTATTTTTGCCTAAAAAATTAAAACAATGTAAAAATATATAAAATGTTAATTCAGACATATTAAAATAATATTAAAACAAAATAAAATACATTATGTGTTTCACCAGCAGATGAATACCGTAGTGTACACAATGGAAATGCAGTATGCCACGACCACTTGTGCAAGTTTACCAACATGAGATTGTACACAGCACACTATTGGCTGATGGAATGGAAGGTGACCAACCACAGCACTGTGTTCTGTGTCCTGGGCGCTGATTGGCTCAGTGACTGTAGAATCAGTCTGTTTGCTCTCCCGCACTGTGCCCATGCATTCAGCATCTCTCCCTGTCCACTTCAGATCGAGCACCCATATAGAGTTTTTCATGTTGTTAAATTTACATAGGTTTAAGAGTGTAGAAAGTGTTTAAGAGCATATGAAGTGCTTATAAGAGTGTGGGAAAGATTATTAAGGAGTGGGATAGGCTTATAGGAGTGTGGGAAGGGTTTATAAAGCCTTAAAATTGTATAAATAATAAAATAAATATAGTGCCGCTACTTCACAGATTTTCACCTATCGTGAGGGTCTCTGGGACGTAACTCCCACAATAGGTGAGGGATCACTCTATTCCTGTAATTTCTGCCCTCCGGGAGGCTGAGGCAGAAGGATTGTAAATTCAGTCACAATCTGGGCAACTTAGCAACTTGTCTCAAAACAAAATCTAAAACAGAAGAGGGGATATAGCTTAGTGTGGAGGGTCTGGGTTTAATCCTAAATATTG
Organism: Dinomys branickii; assembly: GCA_004027595.1. Taxonomy (NCBI): domain Eukaryota; kingdom Metazoa; phylum Chordata; class Mammalia; order Rodentia; family Dinomyidae; genus Dinomys; species Dinomys branickii. The sequence continues at coordinate 30,270 of PVLD010004928.1, forward strand.
GGAGAAAAAAAGGATTATGCTAATGTAAAACCAAAAATAACAAAACAAAAACAATGAGACTGTTATTCTGGAAATCTCTGAAGTATTTAAAATGATAAACATTTTTTATTGTTAAAGTTTGAAACTCTTAAAACTGTTAAATAAAATAGTGGTGTATCCAGTAACAATGACCTCTAACCAAATTCTTGCTAATATCACCAGGACTCATATATTGCCTTTGCCATGCCATGAACTAAGGAGGATCTAATAAAGTTTCTTAGTGTCATGTTCCTTAGCAAGTTAATGTTTTAATGTCACGCACTTACCATCTTTCTGCAGGACTCACAGAGGGGACCGCTCCCTGTGTCTAGGGAAGAGATAAGTGTGGGTGGTGATACTCAGGATGCCATAGAATCCTGTTCAGGAGAGGACTCAGGAGGCCTGGTTGCCTCCAATATGGGACTGTAGAGTCCTGGCCTCACTTGCCCTCTTGTACCAGCCGCCTTTCCCAAAACTGTGAGATAATATTTGATCCCTGCAACCTAAAGGAAGAGTTTAACTCCCCTCAAGGTTTCCTGGGGTTCAGTCCATGGTCCTCTGGCTCCAAGGCAGCCACATGACAGAAGCACATGTGGGGCAAGGCTGCTTGTTCACAGTGGCTGAGAAATATGTTGGGGGAGAAGGCCAGAAAGAAGAGGCAAGGGCCAGCCACATGTGGTATGATTACAAAATACAAGGAATGTTTACATTTTAAAATGTTAAAAAATTTATTGCAAGAAAAGACCTGTTTCTATTTACCTCCCCTTAACGTACTTGTTCTCGCTTTGAGTACACGTACCTCACGCTTCTTGCTGGGTTGTGGGATCCATTCTGAAAAGACTCTTTCACCAGTGTCTTTAGTTGAGCTATCCTGTTGCCTCAGTGTGCTGACCTGATTAAAAATGTTCGCGTTTCATGCTCATTTTGGTGTTGAGAAGGAACCAGAAGCTGCAGATCCAGTGAATAAAGTGGATAGGGACATGGTGCCATGTTTGTATTTAACAGAAATTACCACAACATTTGATGAGTGACAGTAGATCTAAAACTATGGTGAATGTTCCATAACCATGAAATTAAAAAAATATTACAATAAAAATGCATTGTTATCATTCCCCTTCACAATACTCTCCCTCACTTTGGAGACTCCTATCATTCTTGGCAATGTATCCTTTCCTATACAAGTTTATAATATTTAAACATTCACTATATTTTTCACCGCTTCTATTACCCAAAGTCATACCTCTCTGACATCCAGAAGTGTGTCCCATCAACCCTCTGAGTGGATCCCAAAGCCAATCAAGTCGACATTTCACTCTAACCACCACATCCCACTCCTGCTTAAACCAAGATACACCTGCTTAAACCATGCTCAACCTCTAAATAACTATAACAGCAGGTCCATAACTCCACAAACAGGGTACAACCATCTTATGCACAACCAGAAGCACAATAATTCCTTCCCCCACCATCTCAACAGTTCCAGCATCTTCCAAGAGTCCAAGTCCAAGTCTCTTCCAAGGCTCAAAGCAAACTCTTAGTGGTGAACCTCTGTACAAATAGAAAACAACCTACATAATCATAAAGTATAATCACAAAAGTAAACATTCCCATTCCAACAGAGAGGAGTAATGGGGCAGAAAAGAATCAGACCAAAGCAAGCCCAAAACACAGCAAAGCAAACTTCATGTCCTGAAACTCCGTATCAGGCACCAGCCACACAGTAGCAAAACATGAGCTCCACATCACTTGAGCACCCCCGTTTCAGTTGTAGCCTACAAGGCATCTCTCCACCTTGGGCAAGCTCCAGTTGCTTGGTACAGCTTTCCTGAACAGATGGTTTATTATCCTAGCATCTCTGACTTCCTGGGGTCTATGTTGCACCTTTAGCTTCATCCTCAAAGCTTCCTGGCACCACCCTCTCAGGAAACCCTGCCTGGCCTCCCAGACCCTTCTTTAAAATCATGGTAGAAGCCTCCCTGACCCCACAACTCTTGCATTCTGCATGCCAACAAAACCAGCACCATGTGGATGGCACTAAGTCTGCTACCAGTGTGGGCAATACTCTGGCCTCCTTAGATCAAGGCAGCCTCAGAGCACTTGGATGACTGAGCACAGTGAAAAGAATATCATGGAACCAACTTTCAAAGCAGCCTATCTCCAAGAGGGACCCAGGGACTCTGTTCTCAAATGAAAGGCTTACACTTTTGTATCCCCTGGCTGCTATAGGTGGGGTCTTGCTGATTCCTGAGATGCCCTCAAGGCATCTTTCTACTTGTCCCTGTACAAAGCACTTGATTTCTATGTAATGGCACAAATCTCTTTAGCAACCACATCTTTGGATTCAATTTCACACAGGATTCCTCCTGGAACCATGACCAAAACTTGGTAAGTTTTTCCATTTTCTATTTTGCTTTTTGCCCCCAATTCTCACTATAACTAGGGTTTAAGGCAGCCAGCAGTACCCATGCCATAGCCTGAATTCTGCTTTGAAATTTTTTCCACCAGGTCAATATGTCCACTGACTTTAATCTCAGTCACCTATGAAGTCTCAGGATGACCTCTCGTTCAATTGCCAACAAAGCCCTCGTTCCCAAATGAAACCTCCTCAACCTCGATTCCTATCATCAGTCTGGTCTTCTGAGCTCCAGGGAGAATCCCCCATCAAGCTGTTTATAGCAGTCTAGGGCTTCTCTAACCTACCTCTCCAAACCTTTCCAAACTCCTCTGGGAAACTAGTTCCAAAGGCTTCTAAACCGGGCGGTCAGGTACACTCTCAGCAACAACCCTGCTTCTCTGGCACCAGTTTTCTGTATTAGTCAGCTTTCTTGTCACTGAGGCATAACACCCAACACCACAATTTAAAGGCAGAACTGTCTAATTTGGTTCATGGTTTGGGAAGTTCAGTTCAGGATCAGCTGGCTCTAAAGAATACCATGGAGAAGGATACAGCAAGGCAAAGTTGCTCAGTTCATGGCACCTTGGAGCAGAGAAAGGAACAGTTCCAGAGAGGAGGGGGCAAGAACCAGACACAGACCCCAAGACTAGGCCTCTATGACCGCCCAGACAGACCCAGAAAAGTCCCCCACCTGTCCCCCAGTGGATCCCAAAGCTAATCAAGTTGATGTTCCATGCTAAACCAACACACCTACCTATTTCCCCTTAATACCCTCAGTTGTCTCACAAGTAGAAGCATTTGCCATCCTGACATCCCCAGGACCAGAGGTCAGACCACCCAACCTAACGTTGGTTTGGTAAACCCTGACTCTGCCTGAGGATGATAAGAAGGCCCAAGGGAACTTCTCATTTCCCTGATACTAAGAATAAGGGACAACGGATAGAAGGATGTGGCAAGAAGCATTCAATGCTGGCCATTGGACCTGTTAAAGGGCACTTCAGCCTTAGGTTCTTGAGGGAGAATCAGTGTGTCCCAACCAGTGTCAACAATGCCAGGGCCTTCTCCACAGATGCTTGAGGAAAGCGCAGGGGTCATGTTCTTAGTGCTCTTGATACTGCTGCAGGGAGTTTGATGATAGGAACTGGGAAGAAAGCAATGAGGCAGTGAATGTGGCTGCATGTGAAAACATGCCCAGTTCGACACCTCTGTCCAGCACCTTGCAGTTCACTGCACACCACCATGTTGGGGTCTGTGTCTACCTGTGCCCCTCTCCATCCAAGCTGCTAATGCCCTGGACACTGGAGGCCACAAGATCACACTCTATCTTCCCCATCCTGTGGTATTCAGACTGTGCCATCACTGCTTACACCGTCTTGACCTCACCCATTCTTTTCATTTTAATCATCTGCATAGCATCATGCTGCGGAAACCTGTAACCTGTGTGTGTTCATCTCTGTCCACGCTGCCAAGCCCCTCTCCTGGAGCCAGGCCATTTCTCCTCTGCTTGATGTCCAAGTATTCTCTTTGGGGCTATGTCAGCCGTCGCTAAGCTCTAACTAATGTCCAAAGCATGTAGAATTAGGATCTTAGTGCCAGACGGAGTTTAACATCATCTAGTCCAAAACTCTCAATTTACTAAAGAGAAACCCATGTCTCTGGGAGGTGCAGCCACACGAGAAGTTAGATGATCTTGAAATCCAGGTTTTTTGACCTCCACTGGACCTCTTGCACAGCCACGTCACAATCCTGGGTGTAGCCATTCCATTCAGCAAAAAAGCACAAAACCAGTGCCCCAAGGACCAGAGATGGTCTCCACTGGTGACCTCATAGCACAAAGAAAGCAAATCCTTTATAATGAATGCCTGACCTGGCAAGGTACTCAGCCACCTCCTCTTCTTAGAGCCCAGGCACTGTGATGGTGAAAATTTTAGAGCTTTTAATGATACAAACAGCTCACTGTGGCATGTGTACCAGAGGGTCACCACCACTGGCCCAGCGCCTCCGGTCACATAATCTCCTGGACAGATGAGAACTAGCACTTGTGAAAGATGACCCAAGGGCCAAACCGGCCAACTGCTTGCTCTTGTAAACAAGGTGTCCTCAGGACACAGCCATGGCCACCGTGTACATACTAGCTTTCATACAACAGTGGCAGAGTTGGGTGGCCTACGGCAAAAGCTGAGAAGAGAGAAAGGCCAGAAAGAAAGGGGAGAAAGGGAGAGAGGAGGAGGAAGAGCAGATGAGAAGGGAAATGGAAAAACCAACCCCTCGCCATGTCTGAACCAGGTGGCAGTAGGCTGTAACACCCTGGACCAGCCCCAGGGACACCACCGGTCTGTCGAGTAGTCCCTTTGAACCTCCAGGATTTGCATTTGCAGAGTCTCCTTGGAGATGCTGAGGAGGATGAAGGGCAGACTTTCCTAACTGGCTCAGTGTGAGGGTTTAAGGATCCTGCCCTGGAGGGTCAAAGTCCCATGACATGGCAGAGAAAAAACTGCCCGACTGAATGGCTTCACACATTCCACATTTCCCCTGGGGGGTGGGCAGGGAGGTCATCAGAGGTAGTGAGCATTTTGTTTTCATTTTTTGTGGGGATTGAACCCAGGTCCCTTGTACTGAGCTCTATCTCCCACCCTTTAATTTTTTTTTTAGTTTGAGTCAGAGTCTCTAGAAGTCATTAAGTCACAGGCTACACTAAAACTTTCAAACCTCCTGCCTTAGCCTCCCAGAGTTCTACAGTGAAGATTGTAACTAAAGGTTTTATGATACCTTTTAGGTATACCAAGGTGAAAGATTACTTAGGGAATTTTTTTCTTAGATGGAGAAGGTGGTTTCTTAGTCGTTTTCCTATCTCTGGAACACAATACCCAACACCAACAACTTAAAGGCAGACAGGTTTACGCTGGCTCATGGTCTGAGTGGGTGCAGTCCGTGGTGAGCCAGCTGCAAGGCAGAACAGCATGGTGGAAGGGCCTGAAGGAGGACGACTGCTTGGCCCAGGGCAGCAGGAAGCAGAGTGAGAAGGGAGAATCTGGGAACAAGAAAGCATATTTCCAGGTCACACCTGTGACCACCCCCAGCCAAGTCCATCTCCTACAGCAAGTCCACTATAAACCCCCAGGATCCTGTTTGCTCCTAAAACCTTCCTATAAGGCCCTGAGGCTTTGGGGAGATCAAGATCGCAACTGTAACAAGTGGAAGTTGGTTTTCTCCATATCAAACTTTCTTCCAGTAAAGAGGAATTCTCACTTGGGTCAAAGATGCAGAGAAGTGAGGAGAGAGACGCAGCTGGGGAGGCCTGTGTGCCCCCCAAGGGTACTAAGGCTATTTCTGATGGTGCACCTTCAAAAATACAGCTCTATTACAGATACATTTCATTAATTAAAAGGGTGACTTTTCCCTGTATTCATGAAATAAAGTTCTGATCAAATTAACCTGCCATAAATATCCAGCGCTAACTGATAGAATTTTTATGCTTTCAGTGATGATAAAACACGTCTGCATGATTAAAAGAGAAATCCTAGCTGCTTCCTAGGAGCACAGCTGGGAGGAAAAGAAACATAAAATGAAGATGTATTGCAGAGGGTAGCAAAGTGATGCAAGCTCCACATTTTTCCTGAGTGCCCCTGTCAGGGTTGCAGTTCCAAGCCCTCTGTGACATGATTTACAATGGGTGAGACCCAGCCTCGGGTGAGTTAACTGAACTTGCCTTGAGTCACATGCAGATTTGTGGTGGGATTGGGATTTGAACTCAGTGCCTCTGAGTTATGATGTTGCTGCTTGCCTTGGGAATGTCCCCATTATACAGAAACCTGGGAGATGTTATTAAAAAGTACCAGAAAGCCCAGCAGCAAATGCCAGATTCTCCTGCTCATCTGCAGGGCCATGTCCCAGGCCTTTGCAGCCTGTGGTTGTGCCTCCTCACTGGCCACTTTACAGGTGGTCACTAAAACCACAGGGTCTTATTTCTGCAGCTTATTGTTTTAATGCCTTTTTGTTTCTTCCTAAAGGGAAAATTTTTAAATCTTGCTATTTCAAGTATAGTTCAATTTTCTAATTTGAGCCTTAATAGCATAAGGAAGAGACTTACCTTATTTAGATATGACCGTGTGTGTGTGTGTGTGTGTGTGTGTGTGTGCATGCGAGTGCACGCTCACGTGTTTTGTACCAGGAACTGAACTCAAGACCAGGCAGGCACTTGTGCTACTGAGCTATATACCCATCCCTGACTGTCTTTTTTAAGAGAGTTGGTAGGGGCTGGTTTGTGCTGAATATACCACCTGGTAGTAACAGCTCCCATGCCCCAAGTGTCCAGTGCCAGACCAAGGGTCTGGGTGCTGCCAACGTGTCACTAACTCTGTCTCTACAGCTATGAGCTGGTCCCATCTTTCGGGCAGGGAAGGCAGCAAAGCAGCCATGTGACTTGTCCAGTAGGAAAGAGTCAGGTCTGACTGTCTCCAAAGTCTATTCTCATTTTCATCTTGTGTTGCAATATGAGGAGTGATTAAAATATAAGGTTAGTGCTTAAATTTGAAAAATGTATTACAGTAAAAGACATATTGGCAAGAATGCTCCTCAGAATCCCCCTCACTTTGGACTCATCCTATCATTCTCACCACTTTCTGCAGCAGCTCTGGTGTCCTCTTTCCTGAGGGTCTGAAGGAGATACGACCAAAAATGCAGTGAATACTGCTGCCAACCGCCATCCAATAGAAAGGCAGCTTGTAAAAACCTGAAGCTGTGTCCTCATCCAGTTTATCCACTGGATCCGGCACTGTGTGATCTCTGGCTCCTCCCCAAAGTCAAAACAACTTGAAAGGTACAGATTTCTGGTGGAATCAGGACACAGGCAGCCCTGATAGTGGAACTATAGACTCTCGCTCCAGACTTTGCCCAGCGAGTTTTTCGCCTTGCCAGTGCCAGCCCAGTGCCCATACATGGCTGGCCTTTCTGTTCCTGTCATCACATGGCCAGCCCCCCCCCCGGCACAGTACCTGTGTGTCCTGACATGAGTCTGTCCTTGGCACGTCCTTTGCACGGCGTGATAATTTACAGGCGGCTTTACTTCAAGCTGCACCCTACACTGACCTGGGCCAGGGTAGCCGAGCCACCTTGGAGCCAGGGCCAGAGGCTGCAGCTGGATCCTGAAGGAAGTAAAACCAGTAACACCAGTCCATCCTCAGCTGAGAGTTCAAGTGCTGGCTTTAATCTTGATTTGTAAAACATGATGATAGTATTTGTTCTATTGGTGGCCTCTGGGTCACTGCTGAAATCACAGCCCCAAGATGAGAGTCCTCCTGCTGCAGTTCATCCCCTTGTCCTACCCTAAGTGAGGGCTGGGACGGCAGCAGAGCTCGCAAGCAGGGGACATTTCTCCTGCAAACCCCAATGGTGAGTGTAGGAGCTGTACATCTCCACGTAGTAAAGGCAGTGACCTCTGAATGTCACCTCCACGGTGGGGCAGCCCTGTCCTCTGCAACCGCCGATGCCTGTCCAGGTCACTTCCTCGCCCCACGGGTACAAGGGCCTACCCTGCGCCTGTGTGATGCCACCTTCTTAGAGGGCATTTGACCCTGCCTGTCGTGGTTCCTCTGCTTGGACCACCTCGGATGTGAGGCACACTACACCCTCACTGTGCAGGCCCCAGGATATCACAGTCCAGTGCTGACGCCTTCAAGGTCACCATGCAGTGAACGTGTACTGCCCCACGGCAAGAACTTCGCATAGCGCACACTTAGCAGCACTGAGATGCCCCGGGCACCACAACCACTTCACAGAGGCCTTCTTCCTCTTCCTCTCTCTCCTCCTCTTTCTCCCTTCCCCCTCCCACTTTTTTGTGTGGAGGGTTTGAACCCCAGGCCTTCACACTGAGCTACCTGCCTCACACCTTTTCTATTGTTTATTTTAAGATAGGGCCTTGCTAAGGGCTAAGTTGCCCAAACTGGGCTACAAGTTTCAATCCTCCTGCCTCAGCCTCCCAGGGTGCTAGGATTAGAGGCATGTGTCACTGAGCCCAGCTCTATAACCTTATTTAATCATCACAAGAATCGCGTGAAATTATGGATGCAGAAACTGGGTTACTGAAAGGTTAAGAAAATTGCTCAAGGCCTTGGACACTGACCTGGAGAGCACGGTCTCAAAACAGCAGAGCAGCGAAGTCATCACCCTCTGTGGCCTGCTGCTGTTGTGGCCACAGCCACCGCCCCTCAGCTTTGCTGGTTGCTCTCTGCTTTGTGATGTTACCGTCTCACAAGCTCATGCGGTCTGATCCAAATCCATGCCACAGCCGCCTATTGTATTAAATTTGCCTTAAGAGTCTGTCTTCCTCATTTTGTGCCACTTTTTTCTATACCAGATTAACTTTGTGAAGGTTAACTGCATGGCACGTATTTTAATTACATCTTTCTTGTCAGGCTGACTGACAACGTTTGACTTCTGCTAGCCTTCTTTGTGCAGTGTGAACAATGAGATTATTAAGAAATGCCTTTTTATTATGTAGGATAGCTGGAGGGGCCTGTGGGGTACGCACCCGCCTGGTGTATTTTATCCTCTGTGCGGTGGCAGCAGGGCTTGCGTGTTTGCTAATGAGCTCAATCTGGTTAGTGCTCTGCACCCTGACTCCCGGGGATCTTTCAAATAAAACACTGCTCCCCAGACTCAGCTACACTCAGCCAGAGAGAGATTAGCTCCTCGTCCCAATTAGCAGAGAGCCAGAGTGGGGAGAGAGACCCTCTCACAGAGGCCGCTGGCCACTGAGTGGTGAACCCAGCTGGAGGAAGCGCAGCTGCCCAAGTTGCTTTTATTGTCATTTGCAGAGCCTGTGCCTTCGGGGCCACCACCTCCGTGACGGGGTAAACTGTTGGACGGACAGGCTGTCCGGCCCCCTGTGTGTGCAACAGACTGACTTCTCTCTAGAGCAAGGCAGGGAGGGGCGCAAGAGGAGACAGAGCATTTAGGGTAAACACGGACTCAGCGTGTGTAATCCTTGGCCATACCCCTGCAGCACAAAATGCTGCCTGTGAACCCCAGTTTCAATTCCTTGTTTTATTTTCTTAAATAATAATACTGGCTGATAATTTTTGAGCAGTTACAGGGTCTGGCACCCTTACAGTTGCTTGATATGCATGAATTAATCTAATTTTCAGAACAAGCCTTGGGCAGAGAGAGGTGCTATTACCCTCCCTCCTGGTGCCACTCCAAACAAAGTGGAGAAAATGTCTCCGTCCACCTCAGAATGTTGTCTCTGCTTGTGTCTTGCTCTGGAGTTAAATTAACATTTTAGCTATGTATATTCTAGAGCACTTTCTGAGTCAATGGATATTTATTTGAAAATGGGGTTGATTTGGGTGTAAAGGTCAAGCCCAAGTCAGGCATCCATAAAGACAAAGGAAAGGGAATAGGAACGTTTCACACACAGGGAGGAAGAAGGGGAAAATGTGCTTTTCCTGGGATGTAGTTTCTGACAGAAGAAAGATGTACAAAGCAAAATACTCAACTTAGAAATAAATAAAGAATAGAAATACACACCTTCCTTTCACTTAAGATGAAAAGTGATTCAGAAAATATAATCTGAAGCGCAGTGAAGTAAAAATACCTCATTTAGATTAAACTTATCTCACCATCGCTCTTAGCAAGACTAGCACACTGGCCCATCTGAAGAGAACTACAGGGTGTTCCGGAATAGAAACCAATCTGTGTGCCCTAACCACCGCCCATTGAGATCAACAAGGTGTTTGCTAGCATGTTTTACGAGAGGGTGTATTCTCCACAAGCTATGAAGCCTAAGGAGTTGTAATGGGGGCGGTAAACCCTTTTATTGAAGTAATATTGCTTACTCATAGATCACTTATCATAGTCCTTCCTGTTGTAACAGAAGGCAAAGACAAGAGAGGGTGCTAAATGCACAAATCACACACGTGCACGCATGCAGGGGCACACATGCAGGTGCACAACCACGCCATGCACGTGCGCAGTGCCCTGTCGGTAGGGCAGCCAAGAGCAATGCTTGGTGGGGGCGGTTTGCACAGATGCACCCAGTGTCCCTAACAGGCCTTTTCAGGAGTGCAACTGCTTCTTACCCTGGAGTCTGCAGAGAGTCAGAGCGGTGCGCGGGTGCCCAACAGATCAAGCAAAGGGGAAACCTGAGACACTGCCCAAGAGATCTGCTGTCCTCGTGCTCCCAGATCTGGGGAGACGGTGGTTCATAGAGCCAGAAGCATCAGCCAATGAGACAATTTCTGGCTAAATTTATGCTCTTGGGAAAAATAGGTGAATTTTATGAAGGAAGCCTGTCTGTGCCAGCCTTTCTTGAATGGGACTCATCATTTGTGTGGCAAGAGGTCTCCTTCTGTTTTTTGATTAGTAAGAGCACCCTCAGGAGGAGGGAAGTAACTCCTCTCCCTAGCGGAATGTCTAGTCTCTCCTGGACTGGACTGAAGCCTCCTCTGCCGCTGCCACACTGGTGACCCTCAGCCACCCAAGCCGAGCGCAGAGCAGTTCTGGTTGGTTCCTGAAGTGCGTCCCTGGGTCTGTACAGAGGAAGCAGGAGCAGGGACAGTGCCTATAGGGCTGCACAGCTTCTTTGTTAAAGTCAGGGTCCATTTTCTTTTCAATCTAAAGATTAAAGAGTTTTTTTAATAAAAAAAAAACCCTTTCCCAACTAACTAATAAAAATCTAACACATGAATATTTTTCCTGAAGTAATTAGAAAAAAATGCTGAAAGAGAATTTCGACAGCTCAACATGAGGAGGTACAGTGAGAGGACAGAGTCACCGCCTGGTTTCAAGTCCAGTCCGTTGACTCAGCCTGGGAACACAGGGGACCAAAGCACCCCTGGATCAGGTCCTACAGGAGCCTGGAGAGTTTAGAAACTTCAGGTTGGGGTCACCAAGGACACAGTTGGGCTCTGAGACTTGTGTTTGTGACCATCAAACCCACCACTGATTTGTATCAGAAAACAAAACATGCAGAGGGCCCTGACTTACACCGTGTCAACTGCTGGTGATCCAATGCAGTCTGCTTCCAGGAGAAACTGTAGTGTGGATTTTGGACCCTGGTCTTTGGCTTGGCCAGCAGGATGTAGCAAGCTCCTCTCTGCTGCTATGTGGGGATGAGCTGAACCTCGGTGTCCAACCACCTAGCCACTGTGAGGGGAACCACCCATGTGCACCCCGCACTGTGGGCTGTGGCTGGGGGCTGAGTGGAATGAAGTGTGTTTTGGCTTATGGGTCTGGGTATTTTGACCCCACCCTAAGCTAGAAGACTGTCCTGGTCTACAACACAGTGCATCATCTAAGTGGCTGCTATGAATAAGACATGAGCCCCCACTGAAGGAGACAGTGACGCCATCTTGCGCTGAGGTTGCACGGAGTCTGGTGGAGATGACGTGGACGTGGTCACCACAGGTACCCCATGTGGCATCCTCAGGCCACTTAATCCGGGACCCTCACAGAGATGAGGCAATATCCCATTCCAGTTCTGTTCTGCAGGAAGCCCAGGAGCCAGTGCCCTGTGTTGGGTATTTTAACAGCTCTGTGAAGTGACCCTGATACACATTAAGGTTCAAGAACTCCTGGCCTACAAAACAATGCACATGATAGTTTTCCACTGGATATATCTTAGAATCACTGGGTGCATCCCTCCCCACCCCAGGAACTAGACAGACTTTCTGTTCTGCAGCAATCGCTCTATAATCTCCTGTTCTGTAGCACTGACCCCATGATCTCCATTTGGTCTGCTGTCAGCTCACTGTTGTCTTAATGTGATTGCATCACAGTTTCACTGCAGTATCAATCATGTCCAATGACTGTTCTAAAATTTGTTCTATTACATTTTTCTGAGATTTTTTTTAAACTTCAGTGTAATCAAAGATCTAGCTTAATAGGCATTATATTAGATGTCTAAGATTTTCCAAAGTTCCTAGACACCTTTCCTTAGGAACTGCTGGGTTTTCCTTTTTCAATTTTCTCTTTCTAGCTTGGGAGGATAAACAATAATCAGTAGTTGGAAGTTATGAGACAAGAGTCTGATATAAAAAGCTGAGTGAAATTCAATGAGGAGGCTGTGAGGGCTGACAAGAACTCAAATTCCTCTGCTTTAGGCTGGGAGGATGGTATCAGGCATTTGCATGCTAAGAATGTAGGACTGGCATTTGACTGTGTATTTGACAAAAATATTTGAAAGCAGATTAATGATAAAGCCTGACAGACACACACATTTCAAAACGGCACCTGTGGAGAAGAAGGTGATAGTGTCTGTGGTGGATAGAAAGTTGGAAAAGCAGTGTGTAGAGCATGGCATGTGGCCCAAGAAGGGAAGGCCTGTTTGGAGGGAAGCACTGTACAGGGGAAAGGAGAAAGTGCTGGCTAGAACTAAGCCCAGGAGAAGGCGAGGATTCTGCAAGCATCCTTCCTTCCCTAACAGGCAGGGCAAGCAGAGATTTGTGCAGATTTCAGTGGGGGGAGCTGCTAGGACCAGTATTATGGCTTGTATCTAGATTTTCCCCTCAAATCCTCATGTGGTCATAGGTGGGAGTTTCAAAGATGGCTGCATCAGGGTATGTGATTCTGGGATTAAAGATGTGATGCTGGGATTAAGGGTGCCCCACACAGGGTGTGTGTTGCACTATAAAAGGTGAGCAGCCTGGACTACTAAGGGACAGAAAGAAGCTGCTTGGCTACACCACTACTTTTCTGCCTTTTGCCATGAATTGTTTCTCCTCTGCAAAGCCCGCTGTCATGCCATTTCTGCCTTGGAGCCAGTGACTATCAGTAGAAACCTGTACAAAATGTAAGCCAAAATAAATCTTCCTTCCTGTAACTGTGGGTGTTGGGTATTTTGTCTGAGCAACAAGAAAAAATAACTTAGACAGAATTTGGTACCAGAGGTGGGGTTGTGATTATGTGGTTCAGAAGCCTTTGGAACTAGTTTGTGGAAAGAATTTGGACAGGTTGGGAGAAGCAGACTAAAGAAGCAGCCCTGGAATGCTTTGAGCTGTACTCAGTGGGAGAGTCTGGCCAGGGTTCAGAAGACCAGAATGCTGATAGAAACGTAACCAGCAAAGCTCAGGCTCAAAAGGTTGCAGCTAGGACTAGGATGGTTTTGACTGTCAGACTCAAAATCATGTGTGCTATGCTTTGGTAGAAAAGTTGTCTGTAATTTGCACTTGTCCAGAGACTTTGCCTGACACTGACCCTAAGTGTGACATACTAATTAATCTAGTGGGAGAAATTTCAAGGCAGTCTGATGTTGAGGTGGTGGCATGGCTGTTGGTGGGGCTATCTATGTTGAGAACCAAGATTTAAAACATTTTGAGTTTGGCCACAAAGGAAGCTCCAGTAAAGCTGTGGATTGCAAAGACCGAGCCCAGAAGAACTGGTTTGCTGAGAAGTAAGAGGACAGTGGCAGACAGCACAAGAGCCCGCAGAACTCCAGCCTTTGCAGCCTCAATCTCAAAAGTGAAGGACTTTGCTCTGAGAAGAGAACCCCAGAGCACTATATTACAGAATGGCAGCAGCCTACAGAATTTGGTCTTTGGGATTGGATTCAGAGTGCTCAGCGATCCACGCGCTTGACCCCTACAGACAAGACAAAAGGAGGCCTGGATGCTGCTCCAGCTGGTTGCAGACCTTGGCATCATCTGCATGGTGCTGGTTATAGATGCATGCAAAATGCAAGAGTTTTGGGGTCAGGAAGGCTTTCACACATATTTCTGAAGGAGACCTGGGAGGTCAGGAAATATGCTCCTAAGAGGGCAGTGTATGACGATGTGAGTGTGAAGCTGAAGGTGCAGTGGAGACACCAGAAGATTAGAGAAGCCCGGAACAGGGATCACCTGAGGAAAGATGCAAGGAGCGGGCAGAGCCAGCCCAAGAGAGAGGCCATGGGAGCTACAACCATCAACCGTGCCATAGAAGTGGAGCTACCCAAACCCTTGGGAGTTTATATCTTGCCGCAGACTGCCTTGGATGCTGGACATGGAGCTATGGGAATTAAAGTTTGCTCTCTTGGATTTTGGACTTGCTTTGATCCCATTCCTTTCTATACCTCATTTGGAATGGGAATGTTAACCTTGTGCCATTGAATATTGGAAGTGTTTAACTTCTTTTCATTTGTACAGAGGCTACCAGCTAAGAGTCTGCCTTAAATCTCAGAGGAGACATTGGACTTGGACTCTTCAGCAATGCTGAAGCTGCTAGGACTTTGATGACTCTTAGAGATGGACTAAATGCCTTTTTCATACAAGGATATACATGAGCATTTGGGGGGGCAAAGGCAGAATGTTATGGCATATATCTAGATGGTCCCCCCAAAACCTCATGTGGTCATAGGTGGAGAGTTTCGAAGGTGCCTGAATTAGGGTGTGTGACACTGGGATTAAGGTTGCCGCATCCAGGGTGTGAGTGACATCACCCAACACAGGTAGCCTGGATAAAATATAAAGAAGCTGCTTGGCTACTTTGCTCTTTGTTATTTTGCTACTTTGCTGTCTTCTGCTTGCCTGGCTTTCCTGTGAACTGTTTTTCCTTTCCAATTCCCCTTTGCCACGCCCACCTGGCTTGGAGCCAGTTGACTGTACACTGAAAACTCTACAAACCTTGAGCCAAAATAAACCTTTCCTTCTTTAACTTTGAGTGTTGGGTATTTTGTCTCAGCAATGAGAAAAGTAAGAAAACCAGAGTCCTAAAGGAGAATGGAGTTAAAATCATGAGGGGGAGAAATGAAATCTAAGAGGCCAGAAATAAGTTGATAAAAGAAGTTTAAATTGATGCTTGGAAAACAGAGCTGATGAGTCTTTTACAGAAAAAAGACACAGGATCACTTTGGAACTTAAAGGTGAATTTCCCTGCCTCATTTAAAAGTTAACCCCAAGTGGCCAAGCAGTCTCTGACTCAGAAGCACCCCCTGCCTGGAAAAAGTAACGTGCACAGCTGGGCTCCACTGGGACAGCCAAGAACAAACCCATTAAAAACTAAGCTTTGTTTGGAATAAACGCAGTTGCTCCCCAGGGATTTTGCTGAAATGATGAGATTCATTTTGCTTGGGTTTGCAAAGGCAATAATGAAATTAGAATTATCACCCATAAAGCAGATATCATTATCTGACTCATCTTTGACATATACTTACGTTTTGTGGGGATTTGAAAACATAGCAGTGAAGTTAATGCCTCATTAAGTAGAACTTTAAGATTAGATCCCCAATCTTAATAAAATTATAAAAAATACATTTACAGCTAATTCACATATGAGAACAGCTATCGGTCATCACTGGTGCACTTAGAGATTTGCATATACATACTCTGTCTACTGTTCTAATTATTCCCCTCCCCAAACATCCGATTTTCTCAAACCCATCATCCCAGCAGAGCTCAAGAGCCGAAATATTGCTGGACCCAGCAGGAAGGAGAAGCACCTGAGTTAACTAGAGATGCTGTCATGCCACCAAGTGAAGGCCAGAAGGATGTGATGCTCAAACCTTGTCTTACTCTTCTCTCATTGCTGAGACAAAATACCCAACATGCAAAGTTAAGGGGGAAATGTTTGTTCAGCTTGCAGTTTGTGGAGGTTTCAGTCCTTAACCAGATGGCTGTAAGGCGGAGCCGCATAGCAGAGGGGCATCACAGAGGAGAAATGGTCCACGGCGGGGCAGACAGGAGGCAATAAGCAACAACCACCACCAACAGTAAGCAGAAGCAGCAGCAGCAACCTTCTTTCTGTCTCTTTATATTCCATCCCTGCTACTAGCCCTTGGGCAGTGCCACCTTCACCCAGGTGGGGCAACCTTAATCCCAGCACACACCTTTAATTGAAGTATTATACCTTAGATCCAGCCATCTCTGGAAAGCCCCACCCATGAGTGTGTGAGGCTTTAGGGGGACCTCTAGATATAAGCCATAAGACCCTAAATAAAGCATCTGGCTGAAGGCTTTGAAATAAATGTTCCTTCATCACCTCTCTGTGTGAAACACAAGCGAGCATGGGTGAGTGAGCATGCCACCCAAAACATGTCCCTGAGTGCAGTGGGAATGATGCACGTCCCTTAGTCAATCATCCAACACTACGTGAGCTTGGTTTGTTACTGTACGGGGCCACAGAGCTAACCAGTAGCCAGAGCTGGAAGGTGGATCCTGAGTCCCTAAACTGACAACAAGTGGACAACCACGGCCCTGCTGGGTGGGTGTGGGTGGAGACGGTAAGGTCTGGCAGACAGAAATTCTCACTTAAATGAGCACAGTAGGCACAAGTTCCCAGGGTGACATGGTTCATGAGTCCAAATCCCCTTAGACAGCAGCACCCGGGTCCCACTGGGAAAGGCCCCCGTTGCCTCAGCACAGTTGTGCTGCCTCTTGTCCCCTTTCTCCCTCCCAGGGTTGTGGCCACTTACTAGGGATGCTGTTTGAGGCTGGCTCTAAATTGACACAGATGTCGGCAGAGTCGGCCTAGGGCACCATCACTGGGCAGAGTGGCCACATGTCTATCACAGCCAGTAGTGCCTGTGCATGTGCGTGCTGTGAGCAGGTGAACACGCCCACACAGTTGCTTTTTAAACTAAGAAGAGTATAGACTGAGACATAGGTAGCACAGTGCGCAAATGGCCACGGGGACAATAATCTTGGTCAAACATTGCTCATCCCAAGGCTCCTGGTGGTGGGTTTTGCATCAGGCGCACCCAGATGGGTGCCCCAAAGCCTCACCATCCAATAGACCCCAGGTGAGAGGAGCTTGTGGATTGGTGGGCGTTCTCCTACGGGAGCCAAGGGAACAAGCCAGAAATCACAATCTCAGAGCTTCACACGCATTTCACTGTCACACAGGTACTAAAGTATGCCAAGGCAGGAAATGAGATTCTAACTCAGTGAAACACGGCCTGGGGGAGACCTGCCCTCTCCTCCGTAGTGACTGCAGGATTCTGCCCCACAGTGCTGCTATAGCAGCAGGACCCGAATAAGGCTCTGCTTTTCTCACTATAAGGCACTGTTTAAACATGTGCTTTGCTCCCCATACTTTTCTCTGTAGTAATTAGAGTTCTTCTGTGTCCTGGCTTGCCCAGGATGGTCACCTAAATTGGGCACCTGATACTTTATCAGCAGGACTACTCCTTGGGAGATAAATTCGGTGATCACTCTATGTCTCATCAGACCCAGTCTTCATGTTTTTTTTTTTTAATGGAAAATAAGAAATCTGAGGATTTCTGCTACGAGACTGACGTAAGCTCATTACCGCTGACATGTGCCCCACGCAGCTGGACCTATGGCACACCTGTACCCAATGCTCTAGACTTTGATTCCTTGTGATTTCCCAAGCAATATAGCACAGGAACTATTTCTATAATACTAAGGTAGCAACGCTTTATGTTATATCATATTTGACATCATAAATCACCTAGAGCTGACTTACAGCATGAGAGAGTATTACAGGTCCATTTCCTGTAGGGACCTGAGCAGCCTTGGACTTGGGGTCATAAGGCAGGCATGGAACCAGGCGCAGCACTTCTTTGCTCTGTTCCACCGTGGATGTACCACATCCCAATAAACAGTAAGATCCACTGCGGACATACACTGATGGAAACCAAGGTCTTGACCAAGATCCAGGATATTTCCAACGTCGCCGAGGGCCCAGTGTTCCTTCACACTGGACGCCACCCTTCCCAGGACAGCTGCCGGGTAATTGCCATCTGGGAGCTTGCTTCTGGAAAGTGGATCCCAGCTAGTGTTATTGGGGTAGGGTTGCTCGCCTCTCCTTCATCCCCTGCATTGAATGAAAGAAAAAGGCAGTGGCTAAGCTTATTCTAAACAGAAAGTGAACAGTGGTACAGAAGCAGGCTCTGCAGAGCGGGCACAAACAGCGGGGGCTGTGGCAGAGTTACAACAGCTTGGCCCCTCACGACCGCTGTTCTTTCACACTGCCCAAACCGCAGGAGATCCGAGAGGACGTCCGTGCCAGCCCACGTGGCGGTGCTGGTATCCCCAGCCTGGGCTGACGTCAGGTCCGGGCCATCCTACTGGAAGCCTGCTCCAGTCCTGGCGAGAAGTCCACGTGCAGGGCTGTGAGAACTGTTCTGCACATGTCTGGGATCTGGTAATTAGCAGGTCAGTCTACTTCCCTAGTCAGTTTTGGCCACGCCTGGATCGCCTATCTCAATTCTTTTCACCAAGTTTGTTTTATCTTTCCGCAAAATTCACATAGATGAATTACCAATACATGTGTTTTTATGCGTGGTTTCTTTCACCCCCAAACTGTATCTTCAAGCTTCACTTAATGTATATAACTGAACTCAATTCCTTCTCACTGCTGTGTCGTTAATAAATTCATCAGTTTTTTTTATCTCGTATTTTATCAGAATACTGAAATGCATGCAGGCAATTTCCTACTGATGAAGATCTAGATTTTCTATAGTAAACAGTGTCACAGTTTACATCTTTATGCAAACACTGTTTCATTTACCTGTTTGTAGGACAGCCTCCCAGAACTGGAGGCTCTGAGTTGAAGGGTGTGGATGCATGTACGTGTGTAATTTTGATGAATATCGCCAAATTTCCTCGCATGGCCTTTGTAAAAATCTGCATCCTCATTAGACATGTATTAGGGAAGATAGAAGACCTTAACTTTGAATTCAAAGACTTGAAATTTTATGCCATCTTTTTGTTTGTTTCACTGATTTTTTTCAGGTTTATTGAGATATAATTAACAAGTAAAAATTGTAGACATTCAAAATCTATAATATATCATATATAATATGATATATATATCCCAATCAAGCTAATTAACTTCCATCATTCCACACAGTCTCCTTCGCATGTGTGCTAAGATCACAAGACCAGGACTCTGAGCCAGTCTGTCCTGCTTCTGACAGCTCACTTGTATTTGGGGCTATTACAAAGACCCTGACATGCCTGTCCTTGTATATGTATTTTGGTGAACATATCCACCCTTGGGATTGTACTCAAAGGCGGAATTTTCTGGGTTATGAATTACGGACTGTACCTATATAGATATCACAGACAATTTCTCAAATAGCTTTCACCGCTTTACAGACCCCTAGTCACACGTAGGGTTCTGTTTTTCTCCGCTAAGTTGTTAAAACTTGTTATTGCTGATGTCCTTTATTTTAGCCACTGAGCTAATAGGTTCCATTTTCATTTGTAAATTGGCTGTCTGGATATATTTTTAAGAAACAGCAAACTAAGCTGAAAGGGAAAGGGGCAAGAAAGCACAGAGGGGAGGAGAGGGATTCAGGAAGACATGAGGGGACAGGAGGAGCTGTGCCCGCACACACCCGGGGAAGCAAGCGTCCGACTATTTAACTTGACGTCTGCAGGGAGAAGCAAGCATGATCACTTCTGCATACAGTTCCTAATGAAAACATTTGTAGAGGCTGTTGTAACCACTGCTGCAGTTTCAAAAAGATAAAGAAAGCTAAACAAACTTTCCTAGACCTGAACAGGTGAAGAACGAATCTTGAGGGAACACGCTGTGGGTATGCTACTGAAATGAGGAAGGAGAAGGATTGGGACAGATGCAGTCCCTAGGTGTGGGGGACAGCGGTGGTCAGTGCCAGCAGGAGGATGGGCAGTGAGTTCATGGCTCTTTCCCTGAATGTCCCCCTCAGCCCAGTAATGAGTTTGTCTATGCCAATATGAAACTCCCCGAGTGCAGTGGTGACCAGCTTAACAGCCATTTCCTGATCACAGGCTGGGTGTGCAATGGATGCTGAAAGGAACAGACTAATGATGGTCTCCTAGTAATTGAAGGAGGCTACAGGATCTGTCTGGGAAGAACTGCAGGTTTGACTGCTAAGCTGGGAAGCCGCCTGAACGCCTGCACTGCATCTGTGTGTGCTGGTGTGTGCGAGCATGTGTATGTGTGTGTTTGCGTGTCCAGGTGTGTGTGCATGTGTATGCGTGTGCTGGTGTGTGTGCATATGTTTGCACACATGTGTATGCACATGTGTGTGCAGGTGTGTGTGTGTGCAAGTGTGTGCATATGTACGTGTGTATTGTGTGCTTACATGTGTTATGTGGCTGTGTGCATGTGTGTGCATGTGTAGATGTGTGTGTTGGTGTGTGTATATGTGTATGCAGGTGTGTGCAGATATATGTGTGCATTCATGTGTGTGCATTGTATGTGTATGTATGCGTGCGTGCGTGTGTGCGTGTGTGTGTGTGTGTGTTCAGGCACATGCAGGTGTGTGCGTATTATGTGTGTATGCAGGTGTATGCAGCTGTATGTTTGTGTGCTTCACTTGCATATCCCCACTGCTATCTTGACCTTGATTCACTTGCTCTCTGGAGCCATCTGTCCTGGTGGCTCTGCTTCCCAGAGCCTTGCGTGTGCCCTTGGCAACGACCCCTGAAGTTCGCCTTTCTGTCTCCTGGACAGATACTTCCCGCAGCTTCCAGTGACAGTCACTCAAGCTCTTTCCTGGCTTTACTGGGAGGATGGCTGAAGCTTGAGAAAATGCTCAAGCCGTGTTCATCATGTGTTCTTGCAGCCTTGCTCCTGCCTCACAGAAATGCAGGCTGTCAGAACATGAAGGACCTCACTGCTTCTCTGGTCCAAAGCCCCATTTTGCAGATGGAGAAATCGAGGCCTGAATATCTGGTGGAAGTCAGGGCCAGACCTCCAGCTGGAACCCACTTTCCAGGCCCTGGTATCTGCATTTACACCAGGGACCAGGGTGAAATTTATTTTGCTCTTGTATTTCTCCTCCTCTTTCCCAGCCTTGCACCTGACAACTTGTTTCTAGAAAGTCATGTAGGTTGGAAACGTCCTCTTATGCGGTGGTCTGTTAGGCAAGTCAGGACTTACCAGTCACACTGTTTCCAATCTGGACTCTTTGAGTCCCTCCACTGCTGCAGAGAAAGAAATCACTTTGAAACATTTGTGTCTTAGGCACAAAGCACAATGGGCATTTTTCTGAGCTCTTTTTGGCGTTTGCTTTGAATTTTCAGGAATTCTGAGTCGGGCAATTAATAAAAACGACAGCTCTGAAGGTGATGCTTACAGCACATCAGAGATAACTGGCCTCCCTCTGAGAGTAGGAATCATCAGATTCACTTTTCTGATCGGAAGATCCAGCCCTTCTTGGGATGTTAATGAGCTAGCAACATGCATGGAGCATGTCACCAGCACTGTTTCGTCACCCTTAGCCACCCTGAAGGTGAGGAGGCTGCAGAGCACTCAGTAAACAGGTCTCTCTCAGGACTAGAGTGGTTCCCAGGTTCTGTGGCACAAGAACCCGAATATGGCAGGGAGGACGGAGGGGAGTAAAGATCACACTGAAGCGGTGGAAACTGTTCATCCAGTGGTCAGGCCTTCGTGCTGCCGGGGGTACTGTGAGTTCACACCACAAACCTGCCCAGGCCTCCTGTTGTCCACAGGGCGACAGGATGGAGACAGGACAGTAGCAGGTGACGCTCAGCTGAGGACAAGTCTTGCCTATGCTGGAGTAATTAGGCTGAGAAGCCCTGAACAAAGATGGGGCAGTGGAAATGCTGGACCCTCGGCCCCAGAACGCTCACCCACTGGTGTTGGTTAGCTCTCTCCTCAGCTGGACTTCATGCTCTGCGATGGCTGTGCATCTGGCTGCTTGCCGGTAGCCAAGCACAGCTGTGAAGTGGAAACTGTGGGCAGCTATTTCTCAAAACCCGTTAAAAAGCTGTCCCTAGTGAGCAGGGCAGATGTCACCTGAAACGGGTCAGACAATAGGTTGCCATTTTTTCCCAGTTAAGTGGAGACCAGGGCCCCAGTCCAGCTTCCCAGTGCACACTGGGTAGAGGGAGAGAGCCCAGGTCTCCGAAGGAAAGGGACTAATAAATATCACCCCTGCTCCCAAGCTTTCACTGGATTTCTTTACCTCTATAAAAATGCCAGCCGGTTACTAGCCTTGTTTCTATTTTCACAGTTATTGATTGCAACTTTAAAAATAAAGCAACTTCTGTCTCAAACAAATGGATAAATGAGATAAGCCAGTGAAGTGTTCTTTTTTTCTTTAATAAGAAAATAGAAATATTGCTAAGAAGCAAAGATGGCTTCTGCTGTTTCTTTAAAAAAATATTGTCCCAATGGACAGGGTCGATGCCCTTGCCTCCTGGCATGAAACCCCAGAGTTGGTGCCTGTGGCACTCTCAGTGTGTGGATCTGCATGGCCAGCACTTGGAGAAGACTGGACAGCTTGTCCCTCTCGGTGGGCACAGGTCAGCTTTCCCCAGGAAGGTGCTCCATGCTGCTTGTGTCCTGAATTTGAGAATCGAGTCCTTGGCTTTTTACCCTAAAACATCTTTGTTCCAGAGCAGCCTGGAACCCCAGAAGAGTGCCAAGTTGGGCATGGGAGGACAGAAGTCCCCAGCCAGTGACCTTGAATTGCACTAGAGGGCACAAAGATCCCGCTCCTCACTCGTGAGAGGCGAGTGAAGCACCTCTTGGATGACATTTGAGGGGGTGAAGCTCTCCAAAGCCTGGAGCTCCACAGGAAAAGTGGTTGCTTTATTACCTCTGCTTACTATTCCTTGCACAATGGATGTTCCCAAGGTTAATTGTGAGCTTTAGGTTCCAACCTGTAGAAGTAGAAAGAATGAAGTTTCAAAACCCAGCAGTGTGTAGAGTTGATAAGCAATTCAAGGATGTGTTCTCGGACCTGAATGCCTAGATTAGCCAAGGGGCAGGACAGGGAGACAAGGGAGGCCCAGCGGTGATCCCAGAGGAGGGTGTGGTCCAATCTGAAGCGGACCTGATGCACAAAGCACTGTGGGCAGAACTAGGGAGCATGGTGCATGGGTGGATGGGCGTGGGGGAGGAGGTGGAAGAGAATAGGAGAGTCGCTGGTCACAGAAGGACTCTGCCCCCCTAAACCCTGACCCTTGTGTGACCGCGTTAGGACAGGAGCTGGGCCTTTGGGTAGTAATTAGGTGAAGACCATGGGGCCCCGGGACCAGGATTAATGCCTGTCATACTTTTCTCAGTGCTGAGACAAAATACTTCACACCCAAGGTTGAAGGAGGAAAAGGTTATTAGCTCATAGTTTGTGGAAGTTTCAGTCCATAATTGGCTGGCTCCAAGGCAGGGTGGCACACGGCAGAGGGCAACCATTCATGGTGGCAGAAGACAGCATAACAAGCAAGAGGGAGACAAGCCTCTTTCTGCCCCTTTTATCTATCTAGACTGCTGGGATAGGGCTGTGTCCATCCAATCCGTGTGCTGATCCAGCAGTCACCCAGCCTTAATCCCAGCATTGCCCACTCTAGATTCAGCCACCTTGAGAAAACCCTATGACCGCATGAGGTTGTGAGGGACAGCTAGACACAAACTGTAACAATACCCTTCTAAAACAGACCTCAGAGAGCCTGGTGGTGTGCGGAGGCAGCCCCACAGACTTGACCAGGCCTGCCACATTGGGGCGGAGCCTGGCGATACTGGAGGGTGATCCCTTAGACTCAACCGGGCCCCCAACAGCCTTGAAGGCTTGTCAGTGGGGTGCTGATCATGATGTGCCTGGGGCCCTGCCTGTATACTGTCACTGAGGGTAGGTGCTTTTCCACCTCTTGCCATAGTAATTAGTGTGCACCCATGTTTGCTGCAGCATAATTTGAAGCAGCCATGTGTCTTCCCACTGTGAGAGCCCGAGGGAATGAATAAAACCAAAAAGTACAGTTATTATCCAAGGGAAGATGACTAATTGGGTGGGAGGACAACAGAGATGAAGGTGAAGAAAATTGATTCATTAATCATATGTGCCTTTATTTGTATAACTGAGTAACAAATGCAAAGATAACAATATGTAATACAGCATCCATTGTTAATTAGCATACTATCTTCTCTATAATTTTGTATTTCCTTTATTGTTTTTGTGTTATTCTGGTTTACGTCTGTATGGTTGTTGATATGTCTCCATTCTTTTGTCTTTAAAAGAAAAAAAAAAAAAAGAAAACAGACCCCAGAGAGCTCAGCTGCTCTTTCTGGCAATCTGAGAGCACAGAAAGACAGGTACCTGGGAACCAGGAAAGGCCAGTGCTCAACACTGGACACACCAGGGGCTTCGTAGCAGATTTAGTGTGCAGTGGTAGGAAGTGAAGTCCTCTGTCTGTGAGCCCAAGTCCATGGCGTTCACTGGAGCCTTTCCCAAAGAGCGCCACGGTGACCGAGACTGGCATGCAAAGCAGCTGTGCGGGATGTCTCTGGCCTGTGGGAAGGGGTTTGTCCCCTGACTCAGGAGCTTGCAATGGAACAAGCTGCCACCCCTCAGGGGCCCTGTGGAATAGACAACCTCGGGAGGGTCAAGGTTTGGTGGAAAAGGAATGAGAGAAATTTAATGCAGTGGTCAGAGGAGCTTGCTGGTCAGAGAGCAGGATCCTGGGTCAGGCTGGAAAGAGGAGGACAGGATGGGTGCGGAGCCATGTGGATGTGCTAGAGAAGACATTGCTGCAGCACCTAGGTGCAGTGGCAGCTGGCAGCCACACACATGGAGAATGGGGGCAGCTCAGGGCCCGGAGCCCACTGGAAGGGAGCACCCAGCCACCAGCAGTCACGGGGGCCTGCAGAGGTCACTGAGGACCTTCCTTCTGATCTGATGGGTGGAGCAAGTGCCGGGGGCGGGGAAGACATTGACCTCATGCAGGAAAGAAATTGCTGGGTGAGGTGGAACCTGGCCGCAGGGCAAGGGGCACAGCGCAGGCTGGAGCAGTGGTGGCCGGGCTAGGCGCAGAAGGGGCGTGAGGTCCATGGAGCTACTGGAGGCTGCTGAGGAACTTCATGCAGTGGGGGAGCAGAAACTGAAAAGAAAACAGGACTGAGGAGAAACGACAGTTCTGGGTCCCAGGGCGAGGCAGGAAGGTGCTCCTCCTGTGTGTGCTCTTGGGAGAGCCCTGCTGTGCTGGAGGCCAACAGCTTCTCTTCAGAGCACAGGCAGAGCCTCCTCCGGGGTCAGTGCCAGGAGCAGCCTGAGCAGGGCCCTCAGACAGCCCGGGTCAGCCGGAGCAGAGCCTCTCTCACTTAGAACAAAGATGGGAAGTTTCAGCTCTACTCGCAGGAGGTCTTGAAGTTCTTCTACACCTTGACAAGACTATCCTGTGTGGATGCGTAGACAAACGGAATAGGACTCATCCGCAGCCCATCGGGACAGAAGTGATATCATTGCTCATGTGAGGCTTACACGGGATTCAGCACATCTCATCGGTGCAAATCATGTGTCAATGCCAAATGTCAATGTCACCGAGATGGGGTTCCTCCTGTAATCCATGAAATCTTGTGATCGCTGGCGTCACAGCAGGCGTCTGGCTGAGATAATCTATACCAGTGGTTCTAAAAGCTGATTCCTCCTCCTCACCAGCAGCATCAGCCCCACCTGGAAATGTTAACAATGAAAATTCCTGGGTCCACCTAACACTTCTTGAAGTGGAAGCTCTCATTCCACAAGTCCGACCAGTGGTTCTTCCTTGAAAGAGCCAAGAAACACGAAGTGTAAATATAATATAACCTAAAGCCCATTAAAACATAAAGACACATCTAAACATCAGAACTTGCACAATAGGTGAGTTAGTCAGGGTTCTCCAGAGAAACAGCACCAACAGGAGACACCCGTGCCACAGACAGACAGACAGACACACACACACACACACGCACGCACACGCACACACGCACACACGCACACGCACACACGCGCACACGCACACACACACGCGCACGCGCGCGCACACACGCACACGCGCGCACGCGCACACACACGCGCGCACGCGCGCACACGCACACGCGCACACGCGCACACGCACACGCTTGTACACCAGATCGTGGCTCCTGTAACCATGGACACAACCCATAACCTTCTGCCTGCTGCAGGCAGGAGGCTGGGACAGCAGGTATGATGATGGGAAGGAGGTCGGGGATCCCTCTGCCACTGAGAGTGTGGGTGGCAGGACAGTGACCTTCAATCATCCCCAGCTAGCGGTCTAGAGAACCCCACCTGCCTCAGCCTCCACAAAAACTAGACAGTTTGATGCTTCATGGATTCTGCATAAACGTTCACCATAACAAGAACTGTAAGTGCTGCGAACTGTGTCAGTTTCCTCAGCATCCGTCTCCCTTCCCCCGTGCATAAGTTCATGGTGTAGCTGGAAGTCAAGGTAGGTTCCTTAGATGAGCTGTGGTAACCCTCAGGCCCTTACTGGGCAGGTGCTGATTTGCCAAGATGCACTCTCTTTTCAGTAAGAGTGCAAAGCTTTGAAGAAACAACAACAAACCACAACTCTGACTCAATTGGCTCCTGGGTCTAAGGCCATACCACCCTGAAAGCGCCAGATCTCGTCAGTTGGCTCCTGGGAGAAAGTGGGTCAGATGCTGGGACTGAGAAATCTTGAGGAAGGTTTTCCAGTCTCGAAAAGGTCTGCACACATTTCGGGATCCCGAAGCTGGTCCTGGGTGTTGGAAGGGAGAACGTGCCTACTTTGGATTCTAATTAACTTCTGTTAACATTCTGGATTTATCATTGATTTGGACAAATTGTTGACCCTTCCTGAGACTTACTTTCCTGTCGTGTAATGGGGATCTTGTTCACGGGGTGATTTTGAGGAATTCACAGGAATCCTTACAGTGCCCTGGTCACCGTAGGTGCATAGGGTGGGGCTGATGGCCTGCAGTGGCCCTCCTGGCAGGCAGCATTCAGGACAATGGATCAAGGAGACTCCTCCAGTCTCAACAGAAGCACTGAGGGAATTCTTTTTCTCTCCTGAACCACTGTCCAGATCATCACACAAGAACCCCTCACAGCCCTCCCTCCCAGAGCACCTTCATGATAAATAGTGCAGGTGCAGAGAGGCAGAGAGACTGGCCGAGGGGGGGACGGCACCCAGCCAGGGGACTCTCCTCTCCTCTGCAGACTGCTGCCCACTGCCACAAGGCTGGAGCTCAGAGTCGTGGGCTCAGTGCGGAAGATGTGTGCATGCATCCTTTATCCAGAGAGTGTCTGCTTCTGTCTTAGTCACTGATCTAGAAGAACCTCTGAGTTATAATTTGAAGTCAACAGAGTCTAAAATGGGTGTGCATAAGCAAAATACAGACACACACAAAGGACGGGCAGATGGATAGATAAACAGCACTGCCAGCATGGTGGATTAAGCTGGTTCTGATTTCAAGCCGGGGGCCCGATCTCACCATTTCCAGGCTCATTGCCTCATCCTCCCCTGATTAGCAATCAGTGATGGTTATTGTGGAGAAGAAATGTCACCGTATATGTAGAACATGATGCAAAGCCTACCCCCCAGGATGTTAGTACGTCCCCAAGTCAAGTACAGGCACACTGGACAGAGAAACTTTGGGGCCCTGTGAGGCCCAGAAAGGGTGCTGACTCTGCTGTGGAACTCACTGTTGAGGTGAGGCCACCACCCAGGCTGGGCTTCAGGTGTCCCTAGGCCTCCCACAGGGTCAACCTGTCATCTATCTATCTATCTATCTATCTATCTACCTTCCATGGGTCCGAAGTCTCACCTCAGCTTCTAGGGTGCAAAAGCATATGCCACAGCCCAGTGTCCTGCTGGTCTAATTCACAGTGGCTGGTTCATGTGCCCAAACTGCTTAGAACATGGGCTGTCTGGTCAGGAATAGAGCTGCATGCTGGCTCCCCATGGCCCCTACTCTGTGTACTGGGGTGTTATACTAATAGAGAAAATAATTAGCATCTTTTTCTGTACTGTGGAATTGGAACAAAAATTGCTGGACTGCACTGAGACAACTTTTTATCCCTGCATGGCCTGTCCAATGCCAAAGAGGCCTCCTAGACGGAGTGGTGGTGTTTTAACCCAGGTGGAGTCTCCCCTAGGACACGAAGTCCCACCCTCTGCACACAGTTCTCATGGGAGTTGGGTCTGTAGAGCAGAACTCATGTTGGTCTCTGGTCCCTATGGAGGTTTCTCTAGAGACTGTCTGTCGACAAATGTCACCTCTGCTGATGTCTGGGCTATGTGCTAGAGTTTCACTAATTTTTGTTTCAATCTATTACCTTTTCTTGACCATGCTCCAAATTTTGGTTAAATCTAATATTATGGTCAATCTTATGTGTCCACTCAGTGGGCAAAGTGTTCTCCAGTGCTGGTAATGTGTGGTGCCTGTGGGGTTTTAAAGGTAGGGTCAGCACTGGAATCAGCATATGAATAAGAAACATCTCCTGACCTGGGCAGCACCATCACTTGCTGGGGTTCAGGATGTAAATACACAGGAAGAGCGGACTCACTATCCCTGCATGAGCCGGGACACTCACCTTTCCCTTCCCCTGGATATCAGTGCTCTGGGTTCCCTGGCCGCCCAACTCCTGGACTGACACTCGGGTCCTTGCCACCACTGCCCCACCCCTACCCCTCAGTCATGTCCTGGACTACCAGGCCTCCATAACCTGTGAGACAATTTCCATAGCTCCCTATCTATCCATCTGTCCATCACCT